>CAJQZM010034690.1:18172-28636 GCA_907164665.1 Colias nastes
TCATGTACAGAATTGGCCTCTCTACAGATTTATTATAAGTATAGATATACTAGAAGTAATAAAAGAACCAAAAAGGAAACAAACTGGCTGCTTTAAATGTTCTATCTATTTTTTTCTGTTAGTTCAAACTTCAAGCTTCATTAAAGCTATTGAATCAATTTGAATGCAGATTTCCCTGATGTATTGCGGCAACTTTAAAATAAACACAGCATTAATATTTTGTCGTAAAATATTCATTTTGAATTTATTTTTGTTATTGTACTTGTATTGTACCATTGATGGTATAAAAAAATTATTATTTTATAGAGAATGTAGTATTCATACAATCATACATAATGCACAGGGCACTATGTATGAATAAAAAAAAACAACTAGGTATGTTTAATAACTAGACCAACTCCCGAAAATACAGAAAACATTGAACAGCACGTAAGTAAAGTTTAATTTAACGGAAATATAACAACAAAACGCACCGGTCCAACAAAAGTTTAGCGACTTTAGCGTGCCCACAATGCGCGGCCACGTGCAACGCAGTGAGGTAGTCCACAGTGACGTCATCAACTGGTGCCCTGCGCGCGAGCAACACGCGCGCGGCGTCCGAATGGTCGCCCTGTGCCGCCATGTGGAGGGGCGCTAGACCGTTCTGGAATGTTCGAGAAGTATGAGATTTGTATGGAGAATAGCAGCAGATTGTTCTTGATTGCAGTGCAATGTTGCAGAATTATTATTTTTTTAATTTTGTATAGAGAAGAACAGGTCTAAAGGAAGGTATGGTGCTGCTACTAGCTCTTTTGAATCAGAAGTAACTACGGCAATAATGAAATTCTTCCATAGCAGCAACATGCACCAGAAGCTAGTCTATAATCTATATAATATGAAGAAATAGAGGTTTTTTTTTCTTGTCAAAACATTGTTAATGTATTGCTGTGTACACTTTGAAACAACACAAATAAACATTATAATCGTAGCGCAACAATGGCAACTCCTCTTTTGAATAGGTTACTAACTAGCTATTGAATTAAATCTGTCAGAACATTAGGTCTATTATTTTGGTGAATTATAACATCAAACCTCGTACATACCTTACTCTTACTAGTGATTGGTGCTCCTCTATCCAACAGAGCCTCCACCACTCTATCATGGCCGGATCTTGCAGCGCAGTGTAGTGGAGTGAGGCCATCCCGAGTTCGGGCCTCGACGTTCGCCCCGTTGTCACATAGCAGGGACACCATGTTGTCTTTGCCTTTGGATAATATACCACTTTAAATCTGATATTTTGGGGTATAAATGTATAGGTTTGTTTGGGTGTGTGTCGTCAAACCATGTAAAAGTATAAAACAATGTAATCAATTTGGTTGGATAGTAAATCGACTTGTTAAGTTTTTTTTCTGAAATAGCTGCTTTTTCTTTGCTTTGTATGAGTACAACATGAAATCACGAACTTGTAAAATCATATGTAACACGATTATAATAATGAGGATTGAGGAATCTATCCAATCACAGATACTACCTAATGTTATCAACTTACCCCACTTCGCAGCAACATGCAGCGGGCATATATTATGTTTAGCAGCGCAGTTGACATCAGCTCCTTTTGCCAGTAAAAGCCTGGCGACGGCTTCGTTGCCATAATGAGCCGCTATGTGGAGCGGTGTGAAACCAGACTTTGATGTCACGTCTGGGTTGTGTTCGTTCTTTGGAAAAATGGCTGAGATTACATAAGTGTAAATGGTAAGGGTATGTTACTCAAACAAAAAGATTAATCACTTATTTTCGATTACAGTTAAAAAAATATACAGGGAAATTTTTAACGTCTATTAAATATTGCATTTTTCACAAAAAATTCACAATTTTCAGATCCAAAGTTCATTTTAAGTTCAATCTCTAATCTAATTACGTATTCATAACTTGAAAAAAAAACATATACTGATCCTATGTAAATATTAGATTTTGCTTTGAATCAATACAAAACCTACCTATAGGTACAATTTAGTCGTATAACCATACCTCCAATAGCAAATTGGCCGCCTTAACATCATCTTTCTTAGCGGCAATGTGGAGGGCTGGTAAGCGAACCCTTCCTCTGGTGTCAGCTTCCAAGAGAACAGCTACCACTCGCTCATGGCCTTGCTGCATCGCAACTGCCAGGGGTGTGAAGCCATCCTAAAAGAAATAAAACCATAGCTAATGTATCTGTATGTAAGTCATTGAGGTATTAAGTACGTAGTAACTCAATGATGTAAGTGTATGTTTTTGTGTATCAGACTCATTTAAACGTAGGTACATATTTAATTCAATCTTTGTACACTTATCAAGGATCGGTAACGTACAATAATTAAATAAGTAGTTAATCTTATCATAGCGTGTTTTTTAGTTTTTTAAACGTAAGTGTGTATTTATCATGATATTATTAGGTACCATTGATTTCATTACTTATGTACGTAATTTATCGATAATTTTGTTCTGAAAGTATTGTTTATTATACAACAATGTTATTTATTAAGTGAGGGTAGTTGGATAGGACAATGATAAACAACGTAAAAGTAATAGTGTGTGAGACTTCTCCGTGACGTCATACGTCAAACATATCAAGAGTAGTTCATCAAGAAGGTAAGTTGTATGTTTTATTGGTTTTATTTTTGGTTATAATCTTCAAATGTTTATTGCATGGTGTTCCTATTGGTACTTAAATTCGAAAAATTAAACAGATTGTGACGTGCGTAGTGATAAAGCGAAAAACGCGTGTCAAATCCAAATTGTTACAGTTTCTGTTTTGCTATTTTAATGTTTATTGTAAATGCAATATATTTGATTATTACCTCTGTAGCCAGACTCTGGTTAGCTCCATTAGCGAGCAGAAACCTGACCACTCCATCGTGGTTTTCTTGCGCTGCCATGTACAGTGGGGTGAATCCATTTTGGGATTGGATGTTTACCTGGTAACAATTTACATTTTATATAGTTTTATAACATTCAAACGCTTTATATTTGAGAAATTTTTAAAGTCCTGGTAAGTATAAGGACGCGGGTTGAAATCCCGCTCCGTGATTGTATTTTTATATTCTTTAAAAATTTCACAACAATTTCCATTTTATATTGTTATAAACTTATAAAGCAGTTCATATGTAAGTAGTAAAATATTGTGATTAGTATTCTTGCGTCTTGATAGAACTTCCAATGCAGACGTAAATATTTATTGAAAATTGCTTTCGGCGTAAATACTTTTTCTTTATTTAAAGAACTACGAATAGCAATAACTCAAAAAAAACTAGCAGTTAAATTAGTGGAGTGTTTTAATTTCACAAAGTAATGTTGACAATAAATTATTGTAAACAACTTGAGGGTATTTTAGTAGAAACGGCGGAGCCGCGGGGTCACAGTTGACAGATATACTATAATATTGTGGCGGGGCCTTGTTATTCGAATAGATATAACATTCTTTTTTCAAATATTCGAAAGTTCTAATTTATTTTTTAAATTATCTTTAAATTCTGTTTTACGTAATAATGTTTTGTATTTTTACTATGAAATGTTAACAGGTACAAAAATAACAAATTAACTATTAAATGCAATGGGAAAAATATAATAAGATATAATATCATTTCTACGTAAACAAAACATTTTCTTCGCATTTAACAATTTAAATAACCATGTTCCAGCAACTGATTACACTCAACAAATCAACACTCAAATCAAAAACCACTATAACAAGATCTCACTTGAGCTCCATTCTGCACCAGTAAGCGGACCACAGCCTCCTGGCCGGCCAGGGAAGCGATGTGCAGCGCTGTGTTCCCCTTCTTAGTGGCTGCATCAATGGCCGCTCCTCGCTGGAGTAGTTCTCGTACCACCTCCACGTGACCGTCTTTGGAGGCAAGGTGGATGGCATTCAGGCCGTTCTGGAAGGAGGATTTGGTTAAAACAACTAGTTCAAACATTTATTTATGGAACTAGACTATTTCTTAGATTAGTATTGCTAAGTATATGAAACATAAATTATTCAACGCTATAAAGAATAACCTATTTAATAGTGTGATATGTGTATGAATGCATAGATTTTTAGCAATATTTTCGTGAAAAACAAAATGGAATGAAACTTAAGAATAGGTACTTCGTGATAATTCTATTAGCTACTTAAATTAAAAACATTATTATTAACCCACTATAGTCATTTGAATTCCTTCCGAAAGAATCTATAGTTGATTGAGATATCACAAAAAAGTTCTTAAGGATTCAGACAATTTATTTTGCGTCATTACGGTTCAACGAAGCCTAGAATTTACCGCAGTTTTTCGCGTGATTATATCATATTGTACCAATATTAACATTCGTGACTAAATCGCGTGTTCTTAGCATTTCTAGGAAAAATATTATAATAGACCTTTTTACTGTCGAACCGTAAAGCTATTGTGCAAGTCACGCTTCACTTATTTCAGCTTAATTTAGTCAAATATTATTTTTTGCAAGCGGCTTTTCTCCTGTATGTAATATATGTAGTTAGTAATATATTGTACGTATCTTTCTTACTAGATATTTCCCATGTTTCTCTATTTAAATCTTAATATATAAGATAAAGCGATAAGTAGATAGATAAACAAGTATCAGTTACATAGTTTAATATGAGTACCTATTCAGAAGCCTCAAACTGTATGTGACCAAATTGCATATTTATACGTATTTTAAATATATGGCTCTATATTTTATACAAAGATAATAAAGATATATCTTAAACAAGCGCTAATGATTATAGCACCTTTATTTCCTTAACGATTTTTTGGTTTTAATTATTTATATTATATTTGGAAGCTCATCATTAGTCACCTCTATTATGTAAAATTTCTGATATAACCCTATAAATAAATAAAATGTATTACGTGTATTATGTGTACTTACAGCATTGCTAACGTTGATATCAACTCCTTGCTCAAGCAGGCTGATGATCTTGTCGATTTGGCCTGCGCGTGCGGCGCGTAGGAACGCGGTGCTGGCGTCCGCCTGTAACAAATAATTAGATTAGTATTTATAATATTAGTAGGATATACAACATAAGAAAGCTTAGTATTTTAACCGACTTCAAAAAAGGAAGGAGCTTCTTAATTTGTCTACATTAATATTATAAAGAGGATTTGATTGTTTGTTTGTTTGAATTAGAATCCTACATTATCCCTGATGAATTAGGCAATATTTTATGATGTTTTTTATACTTAATGTATTTATTTTATTTTGTATTTTCATGTTTCAGAACTTTCGTCTGGGTCAACCATATTCGATTGAATTTGATTTGGATGTCGAAGTCGACGAAGGAATCGATTTATGGAATAATGTTGTATGTGGATTGACTGTTTGATCTCTAAAGTTAAATAGGTGGTTAGAGATATTATTAAAATCAAATCTTAAAATTACTTGTATCGGTCATTATGATTATAAATATGTAATCGTAATTGAAAAAAGTTACGCAAATGTGCAGTTCTAACAAAACGAAATATCATGTTATTCTATGTCGTCGTCTAACGTGTCGTCGGTTACGTTGTTGAATTTTGTTGAACTGTCAAATGTTGCCTATTAAAATGGCTCTACTATAACATATCAATAAAAACCTTATAGTCATGTGAACATAAAATCAAAGATCGCTAAACTCTACAAAACCGCTTTAATCTAAACAAAAACTAAGCATGAATAAATTTAAAAGCATCAAAGTGAGACTATCGCAAACGTATAAGTCCAACCCTTATTACTGTGAGTTCAAGTGTACAACCCCTACAGAGGGCTGAAACAAAGGCCAGGGTAAAGACATAATGTACAAGTGTTCTACACTTTGTTATATTTTTTATATACTTGGAAAAAGTAGTTACGGATTGGGCTATGTAAATCACCCGAACTGTCTTTTTTTCTCAATATTATTTTCTTTGTCGTCATTGTGGAACACAAAAACGCGCATTTTTTTCTGTATTGGGTGGTAATAGGTTTCGTGTGTGGTGTGACGTATTCTGTGTTACATGTTCTGTTTTAAAATGCATGTTTTAAGTAAGCAACCTTTCGTTAATAATCCTAACTATACTAACCATCTTAAAATGCGAAAATGTGTTTGTTTTCTTGTGAGCTTATCGTTCTTTCACGCTACAACGAGGTGATTGTATGTTATGATTTTTGTTTTATCTCCATTTTAAATAACCACACCATAATGTTTGGTGAATCTCATTCTAACATTGATCGGTGAGCATGACAAATTTTGAAAATATCAAATATTCGAATATCGGTTTAGGAAATGACGAAAATAATGTAAGTTTTATTTTTCAGAACGTTCATGTAGAATTCCTGAAGAGTGAGTGAGTGAAGTAGACATTTTTATTTATAGGATGCAATTTTTCTTTTCACTCAAATTGATAACATGGATCCTAAAAAAAGGCATTTGTAATACATATCTAATAGTTAACAACTTTCCCTTTATACCTACTTTATAAATGAAAAAAAAAACGGTTGATTCACTTTCACCATGATAACTTCAAAGGGCGCAAATCATTAAAAATCATTAAAACTAACATGAATCACGCACTTTTTTTTAATTACGTCACACGTGAGTGTTATACACAAATATAGACAAAGTCTGGCCACGCGAGCAATTATTTCTACCCCTCGTCTGCGGTAGCTGGGGTAAATTACCCTTAAAAACAAGGGTACAAATATTGCTATGTTGGGCCAAGATCGCCAAATGGGAATAAAATTTACATAAGTCTATATTATTTTATATATTTTTGAAAATAATCACAGTACTTAGTTTATAAAAAAAATATTCATAATCTTTCAACATACTGTATATTACCACAGTATTACAATATTGTGATATTACTGGCAACGACTGGCCGGTTGGCTTGGTTGGTAGTGGCCCTGCCTTCCAAGTTCCAAGCCAGAGGTCGTGGGTTCGATTCCCACCCGGGGAAAATATTTGTGTGATGAACTATGTTTGCTCTGTGTCTGGGTGTTAATTATCTATATAAGTATTTACCTATTTAAAATTATACACGTATGCCATTTATCAGCCATCTGGTTTCCATAAGACAAGCGAAAGCTTAGTATGGGATCGTGCCGTGTGTGAAAAATTGTCCAGATTATTTATTTATTATCAGTATTTGTAGGCTTAAACTGATAGAAGAGATGCATTTTCGCATTTACGCATTACACATAATATTACGTCTCTGATAATGAATCAGAGACGTAATATTATGTGTTACTCTTCATAAGAGAGAATAGCGTAGACAATCTGCTTTTTTTACTCTATATATGTATACATATCTTGTAGATACTGAAACCTTTTATAGCACTTTCACTATTAAATAGACTAAGCTGCAATGTATAAATTTCCAAGGATATGCGTCTAATGTCATTTATTTTTAATATTTTAGGAAAAATAAGTATACGATACGTATTCCTATACGATTATAGGAATTACATACATTTCCTAGGAGTTTTTCAATTACTGGATTATATACATTTTCGGTAACATATACCTACACAACTACTACACACTAGAATAATTGACTATCGTCTCTTCCATCACTAAAAGCCAATGTCCGATAGAAGGGCAATATAAAATCGTATCAAATCATGTGAAAACGAGGGTGAATATTGTAAATGCACGAATTTTGTTTATTTATACAATAAAATGCAATGTATCAATTCACCCTAGTTGAGATTTACGACCATTTGTTCTGAAGATATCGATCGACGTTTTAGTTTTGATGACTTTGCAAAAATAAAGTTATTGACTTTGGGGCGCTTAAAACGGTAGTAAAATGCCGAAATATAAAAGTAGGAACATGCTGAAACTTTGTTATTTAACTCGGTTATAACCACAGGTTATAACTCTGCCGGTTTTTTAATTGATACTTATAAAGTCGAAAGACAAAGTCTGTTCTTTTGTTATAAAAGTGCGGGCAAATGAGCTTATGGGGCTGACGGTAAACGATCAAAAAAGTGAGAAGTGTAAAAGTGATAAATATATTATAAGTGATAAATATAGAACACTGATGTTATTTAAAATTAATAACTTGAGAGAACTTAAATTGATTGACATTGTTGATTTCATATTAAAATATATCATATTGTTTCAAAAAAAAAATTTATTTGTATTTACTTTCTTAATTTTGATATTTTTTTTTTGCAGATTTCTGTGTATCAGGTATAGGAAACAAGCAAGAAAGAAGTAAACGAGGACTTCATTATATCATAAATTGTTGCAATATCTACATTTTTGGAAGCTCTTCTGTGCTATCGACATTTTTGCCCATCTCAAAGAAAACACCAATTTCCCCAAACCCTATAGCCACAATAATGATATTCCAAATTCTAAGAACCCCATACCTACCCTCTATCCCCTAAATGTCATTGTCAACCCCGATGACGTCACACAATGGCTATCGATAACAAACAAATGGGGTGCCTTTTTCCCGCTTATTTTGGAGTAGCCAGTCAATAGAATACGGTATTACCAATCCTATTTATATAGATGTGAAAATTTGTTAATTTGTTGCTCAATTACGCAGGAACTCATGCTTTTCGTACATACACGCTTTATTTTATGATGACAATGTGAACCTCAAAAGTGAGTGGTAAGTATTTAGTAATGTTTTCAACTAATAACTATAAAAAATCTATTCTTTTTACCATCGTATGTAAACCTCTAATAAATGATATCTAAAAGTAGATGTAACATCGATGTATATTGTAAACTATGCTTTAGAATTTTAATCAACGTTGTCTTTTCAACCTTAAATTTGATAAAATTACACAAGGTGTTAAATACGTAAGTATACAAAATCTTATTTGTAATTATATTTATCTAGAAAGAATGATCAGTATACATTAAGCATATAGTTAAACGAATAGATACTCTGTCTAGACAAATTTATCATCCCCTACAGTCGCTTTCAAAATTGAATGCAAATCCTTAAACCTCAAGACTCTACACCCCATCCGACAATAGCGAAGGGAAATAAAGTTAGTTGACACTAGGAGCAAGCCCCGACTGAAACAAAGTACCTAAGTATAACACGTCTAAATTTAACAAAACATTTAAACGTTTTCAACAGGTAAAAATAATTTAATGTATTAAATTGGCCACAAGGCCCTTATAATAAGTAAGTAAAGTTAATAGTAAGTTAGTAATAAGTTAATTAAAGTTAAGTAGTAAGTACTTATTGTGGTATTAGTATTAGATATCTGCGGTATAGTTTATGTTTGGTTACGGGCGTGTATATTAGTTTGTAAAGTATTTTTAAATTCGAAGTTTTGAGTTAAATCGGAACAAACAATGAAAAAATATGTAGATTAAATAGTTAATGGAGTTGTACATCAGTACATTCTCTTTCTAAAACCTTCATTGAGTTCATTTCGCGAAACACAGTCGATATGATACTGATATACCTATAATAGAATAAAAAAAATGTAAAAAACTTATATTTTTCTTTCAATGGCAAAGATGAATGGATTATTCATAATAGTTGACATTTAATTCATATAAATTAATGTTAAATCCAGCTTCAATCAATCCCAAACAATGAACCTCTGATGTTTTCATTAAAGTTGTGCTCAGCTTCTGAATAGAAATAAGCATTGTAGCTTTTACATTATGTGCATTTTTTATGAACAATACTCTATGATAGATGGCTTACATAGTATTTTATTTTTAATCTTTTACTTTCATCATTACGATGGTCATATATTAAAAATACACATATTACTATTTTAACTACTAATATACATAATATACTTACTTACTTTTCTTTCGTATAATATTATTAATTACAATAAGGAAATTTCTATTTCTAAGTGAATAATGTATCTTCTACTAAATGCAATTCATATTTTATTTTAATTTGTGCTAAAAAATACATACATGTTTTTTTTTATTATTTGAGAAATAGTAAATAAAAGCATCATAAAGTTTTTTATCTAATTTCATCTGGTCACTAGATTGTACATTATAAGTGAATCAATATCAATGGTTACAAAAAAAATGTAAGCATTGAAATGAACCCTTTAAAACGCATATATCCTGCTTCTAGCATCTTCCTAAAACGCATGCGTGTAACTCAACGCATGCGTAAAACTATTTCTCTACCTTTGTCTCTAATCCTAATTTTAGCAAAGACCATGAAATTGTATTTGTCTATGTTAAACTCATTATACCATATTTAGTGAGGCTGCGTTTGACCAATAATACGCTTATAGAGGCTTAGTGGTTAAAGTATTTTGTATCAACAAAAGAACCAATGTATGAAGAAAAATCCATAAATTATTGTATGCTGTTGTTATTATTTAGGAAATAAGTAAAATTTTAAAACGTTATAGTGTAAATGCCCCTCTTCCTATATTTTAAATACCTAGCAGTAAATATTTATGTTAATCACTTGCAATCGAGCGAATGCTCATTCTTACCCCACTACGTCAAATTCTTTTAGTGTAAAC
>CAJQZM010034691.1:4870-20030 GCA_907164665.1 Colias nastes
TTTTTTTTTTTTTTTTTTTTTTTTTTTTTTTTTTTTTTTTTTTTTTTGGGTATATGTGCTTTGTAATAATTTTTAAGGTTGTATTAACTGTGTTGTTTATGTTGAGTTTGATAATATTATTGAAATAGATAAAAATAGAAATGTTACTGTAGACTATAGTAGTTAAGGTTATAATGTGTGTTATGTTTTAGATTTATGTGTTATGCTTAATGCATTTTGTGTATATGTAACTAAAGGAAACATTATAAAATTAAATAAAACAAATTGTACCTATGCAATTTACTATTTTTTATTTCCTTACAAACTTCCTATTTAATCTTATACAAAACACTATAATTGAACATTCCTATGACAACCATTGAATAGATTGGTACTGTAATAATCTGCTAATAACATTAATATCATGGATACACTAGAATTACAAAAACATATGAAAAAGATTCATCCGAGTCTAGAAAATAATGTTTATGCTGCTAATAGACTGCCTATGTATACCCATGTACCAACGTATATAATATGCAATTTGGATGTGGATGATAAACCAGGTTCACACTGGGTAGCTGTACATATCGATACGAATGGCATCGGTCAATATTTTGATTCTGAATATGGACGAACACCTGAGCGATATCATCTCCAGTTTTTGAAAAGGAATTGTAAGAGATGGGACTGGAATGTTGATAGGATTCAGAATGTTTTTTTTAGTCGGGGTATGTTTGGATTCTCGTTTGGATTCACTGGATTCCCGGACTCTGCCTCACGCAGTGAGGCAGAGTCCGGGAATCCATACTACTAATAGCTCTATATAGGTACCATACTTAAATTTGTTTAGGTAGGGATGTGATATCTGAAACTGAAATCCGTTTTAACTGCTATCGAAACAAATCTTTTTGGACAAAACTTTTAAAAAATATCATCTTGAATTTTTCATAGACTAAAAATAGTGAAACTTGAAAATAGTTATGGAGGTAAAAAAATAATATATTTTTTAAACGAAATTAAATTATATCTTCATAGATTCCTGTAAGACTTCCACATCTATCATAATTAACGTATCACTGAAGAAGGCACTCTGTACCCAAGTCAACATTTACCAATAAATATTTGCATACACACACACGCACAGTTTGCATGTGTGCGTACACTGCACAAGAATGCAACGCGTTGTTGACACAGCCAAGTTTGATATTCCTTTATTTATTGCTATAAAAACCCTTTTTACCAATCGTCATTAGATTTTGAACCCTAACTTCTAACATAGAAAGTCCTAAATCGATCGCCAAATTATCCACTTACGTCCTTTTAATTGACACACGATTTAAAACGACAACAAGATAATTTGAACGCTATTAACATATGTTACAGTGTGATTTTGTTTGCGTAATGAAAATAACCTATGACCTAATAGAACTGGCGAGGGTAGGTATATTTAAATAAGGATTTATGCGTTGTGTCCATGTTGTGTCTGGTGTTTTGGCGAAATACGTGGATAAAGATTTGTAAAGGATTAAAAACTGGAGATCTCCGATTTGGAATACACAATGGGCGAGTATCATCTTTCCGTATATCTAAAATACAGCTTCGTACATTGTTTTTTAAATGTGTTATCTGTGCTTACCATAGACTAAATTATTAGCTGTTATATTGCGAAATGGCGGGAGCAGCAGATTTAAAAAAAATATTTCTTATATCGTGTTTTACAAAGTTCCAAATTTATATTTTCTTAATACCTATCATGTTTGTATTGAAGTATATACAACTTGTAAGTTTGAGATAGAGAAGACCACATTTATCTAATAAAATTCTAATAAGTATTTGAATTATAATAGGTATTAGAAAATACAAATACAGAATTAAAACCTAATAACTCTATAATTTATAAATAAGGAATTAATTAAAAACCTATTAAATCTAAAAATTTAGGAGGTAAGATAAAGTTTATCGGATCATCATGCGAGCGAAGCCCGTGCACATACTAGTATCTAAACCTATAATCTATATAAATAACGTTGAAACAAAATCGAGAGTAAGATCAATCTATAAAAACACTTTCATTAAATCTTTCCCACCAAGTCCCCAACCTGTTTCATATCCAACAAAAACATTATATTAATTTGGGATCCCCACAAAAAACGAAGATAGCCGATAAAAAAATCTAATGGCCAAGAAAAGGAAAAAGGATTGAATAAAAAAGGTAAAAAGGAACTTCGAAGAAAGGGTTCGGTGTATACAGCGTGTTCTTATAAGATTTAGTTTAAATTAAGTAAACTTAACTAGTATTGATGGACTTTGTAGTGTACTAATTAATATTATAAATCTTTGAGTTATTTTTATTTGATACTGTGTAATTTAATTTTCCTGAAAGTAGATGTGTATTTTTAACTCACCGACTTAAACTGACGGTTGTATCGATCGCCGCGCCGCGGCCGGTACAAAATCATTTAATAGATTCATAAAGTTTATAATTTAAAAATAAATGTAATTTCAATTGTTTTCCAATGACAGTTTTTACGACCATCATAACACTATTTGTCCTGTTATTTGCAAGGAAATAATAGACAATTTTACGTACAGAAAAACATACCTACTCATACACAGTTAACAACAATGTTGTACTCGTTCTCTTAAAATAAATTGCAACTTTCGATCACAAGCAACATTCCGATACATTAAACGGTGTAATTTTTCCCATTTAAAGATCATTCGTCTCGATTTGGAGACCATTATGTGGTGGCGTATGTTTTGTGATTTAATGATTTTTACTACAGTTAGACGATTTTGATTAGGAGACCTAAATATTAATATTTTAATTAAATAAGTATATACTTATGATCAACACAATAAAAACTTGTAAAAAACATCACATAAACACACACACATATTATATAAAAATTATAATCATTCAACCTTTTTAAGCTTTTTTTTAATGCAGCTAAAACGAAACACCCGTATACACACGTGACATATATTTTGGGGTTGCATCGCGGTCAGGAATTCCATGGCGGAGTCATTTATATCGAAATGCAGATATTTTATTAAACGGACAGAAGAATAGAGTTAGATTTTCACTTTTAATTGATCTCCGTTGCCATGGTGACAGTAACGACTTTGTGGTTTGTAGAAATTTCTTTTTTGTGCACATCTTACTATATTATATGAGTGTTCTTAAGTTTTGTCGCGTATGTTTTTTCTTGGTTTTTTCGTATCTATTGATATTTTAGTCATATTTAAGATACTTATTTCATGCTAGTATATTTTAGGTCTATATATATTTCTAGCGAGTTTTTGTATACTCTGCATAGAGATAGAGAGAAATTTAAATTAAGAATGTTAACAAATAAATAAATAAGGTATATATAAAAGTAAATTAAATATAAACAAAATCAATCACGCTTGAAAGATCACAACTACACCCGCAAAATGATCTGTGGGTTAAGTACACGAAAGCGCAGTCAATCTATTGATGGGTGACCACACATTGGTTGTAGGTATTCAAGATCCTTCATGCTCCGGTAAACACGTAAAATCGACCTATTACTATAGACATTGAAGACAACAATTTTAGCGAGATTATACTTCAAGCTGGTTGATTTAACTTTAACAACTACAAGAACTCTAAATAAACTTTTGAACAATAACAATAAACAAATAATTAACAAACACAGTTCATCAGATTATTGCGTGTAAAATAAAAGAGGAAGTCATCAGTTACATAATATAATTTTAATTATGGGGTATACCGTATAGGTAGATACATTTAATACTGGTCCAGTTTTATATATCCTAAATATTATATGTTCAACAAAGTTGCATTTCGTTCTCAACCCAATGTCTCAATGCATATAATTACGTAGCAAGTATGGAGAGGGCGCTAACAGGTGTTCTATCCATCTTACCGGACGCTGCTGTGCGTGGAACTATGCGTCTTGGTACTTTATAAGAGATTTGACCGTTTTTTGATAGAGGGTCTTTTATTCTGTTGTGTTTTGTTGTTGATAAGAGGAGTGTAAATTTTGTGTTTAAGCATTTTATAGGCATGTTCATTTTCAAGCATTTTGCAGCATTACATACTATTATATGGCACCAAAGAACGACACAGTAAATACTTAAATTATGAAAGAGAACAATAAATTTATAACAATAGAAATGAAAAGATACAATAGTGCTATCAATATTGCTGACGTAATCTTCTTGGTGTTAAATTTTTCGCGTGTGTCTTAAATCATGTAAGCCGTAAGGTATATTTAATTAAATTTTACGTGTTTAATACATGCGTAATATATTTTTAAAGCTACCAATACACTACATACGCGCTTTTAAACTCTGCAAGTAGCAATATAAATATCTTTTATTTTAAAGATTACTATTAAAGGCACTGATGACGTATTTTACATCATCCAATTATTTGCTAAGCTTTGAAAAGCTACATTGAAAAATCTTATTAAATGAACCAAATATCAAGACGGTTAATTCATTCTATAACATATAAATCACCTGGACCAACCGTAATAAAGAATGTTAGGTTTTTGTATCAGTGCTCAGAGCATAATACAGTCTTTATCCCATGGATTCACTTGCACATGTTTGTTACCCCACTTTGTGTCACGGTGAAATAAGTAGTTCGCTGGAAGACGGGTTATATTTTTAGTTTGTATGTATGTACGTTTACTTCCTTGGCATGTACCGTAGTTTTACAGTTTAATAGATATTATGTAATTGAGAAAATGAAGGATTTTTTTTTAAATATGTATAATATTTTGATGATTTTGTTACTAAGTATACGGTATGGAATGTTTTAAAATATATCCTTTGAACATTTGATAAACTATTCTATACAATTCGTGAAAGCTTATTTTGCATTTTATTATTTTACATTACATTGAAGCCTTTGTCAACGCTATTGAAAATACTTCTATTCCCAATTCGATTTCTATTTTAGTCTTCAAATAACTTGTGTCATACTTTCCTAATAATAATTACATTCCCTTTTACGTTAGGAAAACAAAGATAATAGGTCCCAGGAATAAGCGTCAACCTTATATTTTTTTAGGACTAGAAAAATGTTGGATGAAAGCGAAAAATAATATCTGTTTTTGCGTTTACGTGAACATTTTTCTTCAATAATATAGTTAACAGGTTAAAACTAATTGTTTATATAAATTAATTACCATCTAACAACGATGTTGTATGAAACTTGAAACGAGAATATAAAACAATACTTTGTAGAAATCCTTTTGTAGTAATCCTATTGTAGAGAGGAACCGGAAGCCTATGAACTATTTTGATACTGTAATTTTTAATAATTAATTAAATAAACGTGGTAAAGCCGCGCGGAAATCTAGTTTTATGTAAGTATATTATGATTCGCAAGAAAGATTTGACGCCTAAACAGAATATCCACGACCACATGATACTTAAGTCTTAAAATTTAGTAATATAATTAATTTAAAATATGCTTACGCTCATTTAGGACGAAGCCTCTGTTGCTATGCCGAGAAATGAAATAATATCCTACTATAGGGTTGCCTCTTTGATATTTTAAGAAGCCGTACATGGTGTACACGTGTAGTATAATGAGAAGAATATGTTATCGGAATTTCTTATGATAAAAATAACTCAATTATTAGTTTTTCATTGGTACAATATGAGATTTTTATGAAGATTTAAGTGGTGATATTGAGCAAGGTGCAAATAATAAAAATCGTAGGTTCGTAATTAATTTGATAAAATTTGCTCTGTGCATGAGGATTAAGGATGTCAATGAACACGTATATTCATATAATAACAAGTTCTTGTCTAGTTCGGTGTTTTATGCCCAGGATTTCTTTGTAAGCATCAGGTTTATTCTTATTTATCAATATTTATTCGGTATTTAAGTTATTAAGAATATGTTATAAGAACTTAATAAACAATAACATTCTTTACTCCCAAATATACCTTAGTTTCATTTCAAATCAATACATGTCGTAATCCAAACATTATAAAGAAGTTTTTCTCCCCAAAGCTAATGCATTTATCAAAATTATCCCTGTTAACACAAATATAACATTCAACATAATTATATGAAACAATTTATCCCGCAGTGCCAACCCTAAGTGGATAGGACGGTGCTGTTTTTTCATTTACGAATATTTTCCTTGGCACACGATATTTTTTCAACGTGTTTTCCCAGTTGTAAGATAAACTACACTCTATCAAATGTATCTATATTTTTTTTTCCATTTTTCCTTCGCAGTGACGTTTTAAATATTTCAGTTATTACAACGTAATGTTGGGAATATTCACTTATAATACCACAAGAGCTTCAAAATTATCGGGTATTTTCCGATAGGTTCGTTGCAAACAAATGAAGGAGTCAAGTTTTTAGTCAAGGTTAAAAAATCACGAGCGCGAAGCGCGAGTGATTTTTCCTGAAAAACTTGACGACTTTATTTGTTTGCAGGGAACCTTGAGGGAAATGCCAGATAATTTTGAAGCTCGTGTGGTATTCGGGGGATTATTTTTCCGTCCCAAATGTCGGCCAATATAATTTCACAATTGAATTCAACCTGTCAGTTTGACGTCAACGACCAGAGAAAATTTTCAAAAAATTATCAGTATAATACCATGTAGGTTGTACCACGTGACGTCAAATGGTGCAATTCTATTGGTCGATATTTGGGTCGGAAAAATAATCTCTAATATTAATGCACGCTATTTTGAGTGTGTTTGTTAATTTCTACTGAAAAATGTCAGGATGGATTTGTATGAAGTTTTATGTGTCCTAATTTGCGTATGGTAGTTTTATTCCATCATCAGCTACGATTAAATACTTAGGTATATTAAAGGTTATCTAAAAGCTAAAAATTATATACTATAGACTTCTCGCTATGGCTATCTCAATATGTTCGCAGTGTTCCCTAATGCACAATTGCCATGGGCGGCGACCATCCATCAATTGGGTCACCTGCTCCATTGCCGGGGTTGCAATAAATAATAAATAAAAAATGTTTCAAATGTAGAGCTACCTTCTTAGCACATTACCCGTAGCAAACTACATTTAAACTTTAAATACATAATATCTTCAATACATTAAAGCACTAAAATTATACACATTAAACATAACTCCAATTATCTTCCTTTCCAAAACACAAAAAAAAAATATAAATCTGATCAACCTGTTAATAAACAATAAAATCTCGATCGATTTGTCTATGGTGCGCGACGAATGCGCCCGCGCCACTCGCCCGTGACGTCACGCTTTGCCACTAATCGCCCAACTTTGGTTACTGTAACGGTCTGCAAGTAGCCTTAAAAAATATTCAAGTACTTGATTGAAGATACGGTACAATAGGTACGTAGGAGACGATTGATTGGTGATCATCGGTAAATTGAGAGCAGCTTCATATAAATCTTTACATATAAAAAAAACCGGCCAAGTGCGAGTCGGACTCGCGCACCGAGGGTTCCGTACAAACCTGCTGTTTCTTTTGATTGCGTTGACATAGAAGTTTGATTTTGTTACAGCTTAAAGGTATTATAGACCTGAGTATTTGGTATGAATTTCAATTTAATACCTCTACGCGTTTATGAGGAAATGGGTAGTAAGTTTAAAATTATTAAAAAAAAATATATTATGTGATGTAACTAAAAATTTATGGTTTTCGTAATTTTTCCTTTATCTATGCTATAAGACGTTGCTTCGTACCAAATTTCAAGATTCTGAGTTCACGGGAAGCACCCTGTAGGTTTTGATTCCCTTGCAAGTGTCGAAAATTTGCGGCATAAACGGCTGTATCTTTTGATTGCGTTGGCTTAGAAGTTTGATTTTTTCACAGCTTCAAGGGACAGTAGACCTGAGTAATTGATATAAATTTCAGCTTCATACCTCCACGCGTTCCTGAGAAAAAGGGTCTTGACAGACGGACGGACGGACGGACGGACGGACGGACGGACGGACAGACGGACAACAAAGTGATCCTATAAGGGTTCCGTTTTTTCCTTTTGAGGTACGGAACCCTAAAAATGAATGTGTTCCTGAATGTCCTTTATATAATCGTAAACTATGCTTTTCATTATGTGATGATCAGAGAAGTATTAGCATAAGCCCATGAAGGTTCCTGAGTTGACAAGCGAAGCCGCTGTACTCAGCTAGTTTAAAATAAGTAAGATAACCGATAAGCTGTGTGTAAATGTTTAGTTGTGTATTTTTGATAGTGCAAAATTTATAAATTAAATTAAATGGAAAAACATTAAGTCAAATTGATACATCTTCTGCAACAAGAACGCAAGAACGTATACTTAGATCCAATAAGCTTTTAATTAGGTAGATATTGTTTTATTAATTCAATAATGTATGTCTTAATGTACGTTTTCAGCTGGTATTAAAAGCTTTTACAGAATTTCACTATTGATTAAAAAGAAAAAAAAAACTTCAGTTCACGTGAAGTAGGCACATAAATATGTAATTGTATTTGTAGTCTACTCGAAGCAGAGTATTTTTCAATTCCAACATACATAACACAACGTCACACCATATCATGGATTGATTTGTTTTATCACCTAGAACTTTGGAAAGTAATACTCAAACTTTTTATAGTATGATCATAATGCTCAAGATAGCCAGAAACATAACACTAGTTTTTAATTGAAACCACTTCCCAGACACTTTCAAATTCATTTTTTAAAAGGACTTAGGACGCGACAATAGCACACCGTTACAGTGATGACAAAAAGTTAATATGGCCAAATTCCGTGCACCGGTTTTTACAAAAAGAATTTGAGATTCTGTCAAATTGCAGAGGAATCATTGAATTTAGTTTTTGCGATGCTGACTTTGTGCTGAATTTGACGATTGATTGACATGTATTTATAAGTTGTCTGGTAGCCATGTATTGTTAAACTTGCTATAATATGAGACTATATTGTATGTAATCTTGCTCTATAGTCTTTAATTAATGGTTGTATTTAGCTTTATTCGAAATTTACAAATATTTTGCATAGGTATGTTATAGGCGAATGGTATTTCTATGAATAAATTATGTTGCTTTTTTATTAATTTTTGAGTTTCAGTGTCTCCTTAGCAATTATGGCAATGTATCAAGGTATCAGTAAGGTTCAGATTTTGGTTGCAAAATTGGGGTGCTCTATATTGCTCTTTATTTCGTAGCATTATGAGATGATGAAGAGTTTGTTAATCAACATAAGTAATAACATTTTTATATTTACCTGATGTAGTTTAAAATTTTAATATAAAGTAAATTAATCTTGATTTAATTTAAAGAGTCACGTAGTGTCTGACGTACTTAAAGTGTCACGTAGTATTTTAAAACGATGATCATAAAAACGATGGAGATTCTCATTTTGTACTTTATTTTTTACTTATTGAACTATGAAATTGGAGAAAATAAGAGTTATATTATGTTTTATACAAATATTGGAATACATAGCATAGGTAAGTGTTTAGAAATTAAGCTGGGAGCTAATGACGTAGGTAGTACTATTATAAAGACCTTAGATGTTAAAATTAAACGTAGGTAATACGTAAGGTATCTTGATTTCTATTTTCTATAGATAAGATATTATTTCATTTTACTATTGGTATTTTTTTAACATTGTTTGATAAAGGCGTGGAAGATAACACATAAATACCGTTAATTCTACGAAGTTTTCATGCTTGATAACGGACAGAATCAACAGTTCATATAAATCCGAGCCAGTTTCCAACAATGGAGCAAAAACGATCAAAAACTTACCAAAAAACGGGCGCCGTAAAAAAATCGAGATCGGCGCAACAAAAAATCGATACCGCGACAAAAAAATCGATATCGGATCGAATGATCGTCGCATCGGAAGCGTGACACGATAACTCGATCGCGTGGTACTCGATGCAAAATCGATTTTTGGTGCTTCTGCGTTTATAATTTACTACGTTTTCTACAAATGAGATGCGACGTTACAATCGATTTTCTAGTGCAATTCGATTGACACGCCTTAATTGTAACTGCTGCTGCAATGAGAAGGTGCATTTCCAAAAATAACAATTTATGAAGATCACTAAAACTGCTTTTGGAAAGCATAATGTAGGAAATAATATTGTAATACTGTGATAATACTATGTGCTATTTATTTAAGAAAAAGTACCAAGTCTGAAAATTCCAAATAACTTAAAAAAAAAAACTAAAATCTCCAAAAACTTGTACTTATGACCAAGCAGTAAATTAAACGATTTCTAAGTAATGATTGTGGTCAATTATATCCAAGTTCCAAGTAAATAACGTATTTGAGATTTTTTACCGTAAATTGTACAATTAACTTGCTAGTGAAGTTATTAACAAATGGGTCACAGAAAATAGCACTATTGCCTGCATGTTTCGAGAAGAAATGAATAAATCTTTATCTCTAGATATCGGATATAAAGCAAAGTAAAAAGAGGATTCCGTAAGTTTTAGATAAATTATATGTGTGTAATGTGCTTGTCAAGTAATGTTAATTTTTTGTCACTTTCAAATATTATAAATTATGTTTTTGTTCTAGTCATCACCTCTTACTTATAGATAGATCAATTTAGATAACTTTTTAGCTTAAAAAAACTACTTTTTTACAGAACCAAAAACTAAAAGAGCTCTTAACAAACGAGCGTATTCTCAGAATAATAAATTATAATTATATAAACACATTACATACAATTTGACGTGAATGTTTTCACGAAGAAATTGATGGAAGGCACTTAATGATTCCCTCTAGCTTCTGTCCAAAAAGTCGTGACTGTACCAAAGCTAGTGTGTAGTGCAAGATATACAATATAAACTAGATAATTTTCTATGCGCCAAAGTGTTCGAGGTATAGAAATTGTAACTATCGTAATAATATTATTATAAATGCGAAAGTTTGTGAGGATGGATGTGTATGTGTACCTATGTTTGTTACTCTTTCACGCAAATACTACCGAACCGATTAAAATTAAATTTAGCACTGATATAGAGGGTAGGTTTTATCCAGGAAATCCCACGGGAACGGGAACTATGCGGGTTTTTTCTTTGAAAACGCGGGCGAAGCCGCGAGCGGAAAGCTAGTCACACTATAAATAACGAGCGGCTTCGTCCCTAGCACATATACAGCCATATTTTTAAAACCGTCCAGTACCGTAAAAATGTAATGTAATGTCCAAATTAAAAAAAGACGGGTTGCACTCCGGGAGTGCCGGCAGAAGTGAAAACTTGATTATTAACGTTCAGCATGTTTGATATTTTGGAATGGTATCCGTCTTACGCATGGAATATAAGGGCTAAAAAAAAAAAAAAAATCCGTCTTACGCTTTTTCGATCAGGCCACGTGTCCTGACGCGAGTTTAAGATTTTATACCCAACGCCGCTAAAGAAGTTTTCACTTCAAAAATCTAATTGCTATAATAAGCGTAAGCATTATTTTACATAATTATCAAAAGAAATATTAGTCTCGACTATAGCCTTAAAATCTAGTAAATATTATATTCCTATCGCTACACGACTGACCTTACACGAAAATTATGACGCCACTTACCGTCAAATGAATAGCTACTTGCACTCGTTCATCTAATCGATTCCTGACATCTCGATGCTTAAAATCGATTTTTGGTCACGATATGCCCTATGAATGTGGGTCAGGTGTTACAAAAATATGGACAAGTGTGTCTTTTATACAGGCTATTATGAAATGTTTTGAAAACAACCTTCGTAGGGATAAGTACATAGGCTTTTATGTAACAGATTTTGCTTGGGCACTTGGCCTGGCTAAAAACGAGATGAATACAGCTGTTGCAGTTAGGAAGAACAGCTCTTTAAAATACCTTCACCACTCTGAAGTTGGTTTCTTAGTAGTAAAGATTATGAGTAAAGATGCAATTATACATGTCAAAATGGTATAGAAGAGGCGAAAAATGTAACTTCAGTGCACCCAAAATGTGGAAACGAGCAGTATCAACTTTCTCCAGGGCTATACGTATACAGGTTGTAAGAAGTCGAATTTAGTTATTAACCCCCTTCTGAAACATTGTTGCATTAATATAAGTATTAAACTCTTTAGAGACAAGTGCATACGCTGTTGTTGTATAAAAATATAACTTGTCTCTTCTGTACAATTTAGCAGGTTATAACGAGATGAATAATTCGGAATCAAACTTCTTATCAAAATCATCATGTTTATTCATGACTATTCATTGTATAATATCATCTAAAACCTTAAAAACGTTACATTGTGAAGATTGTTTTGAAACACAAAAAGGTAAAATTACGTATGTTTACTGTTTAGGATAGCTCGACCTATGATGATGAATTTTAGTGACATTTCACGGACCTCAACACATTTAGAGGTTTATAAAAAACTTATATGCCCTAAAATTTCCACTTGGCTTACACTTCGTACTTGCAAGTCCTTATTCAAATATATTGCGTAGTATCAATTGAGATCTCGTGTAAAAGTTTAAATATTTCACAAATCTCAGTGTAGTGCTCGTAAATCTTAAGCCCGTGCCAAGTGCGATGCCAAGTCTTGTTCCCGCCGGTCGCCGGTTTGGTGCCGGCCACTCAACAATACTGAATATTTTGCTGATTTATGCACTGTTTATGTGTTGTTTTTAATAGGATTTAATTTCTGTGGAACTCGGATAACTCGGTAAGGTAGTGATGGTAGATTTCATGTTGTTTTCTTAGAAACAACTGAACTGTTTTGGTCAAATTTTTATTTTATCTTAGGTTCAGGTACGCCACCAAAGCCGCTGCAGAATATATTAACTTTAAGTAGTTTTGGATTTTATCCAAAACAACAAACAAACAATAAATCAAAACTTTCGTCTTCATTACATTATTGAAGCAGTTCTTAGGTATAATCATACCAAAAAAAAAGAAGAATACATACTTGACTTTTACTTTAAAAGATTTTAAAGTAATATACCAGAAATATGCACTTTAAATGTGTTTACATTCTCTAACGAAACCTTTTCCCGTTTACATTTTTTCTTTGCTAAAATAATTGACTTCCGATTCAACGAGGAAAGCCCGTTCATTTTATTGTCAAATTTACAAAATACCATTCGAAATTCAACTTTATTTCGTAACGTTTAAGTCACGATTCCATTACCACCGGTCACATTACATTTAAGGTACTACGAATTTGAAATAAATGTATCCGAGGTGACGTCAATCAAATTTGACTTTTAGGATGTGATGATAGAGTTGGTTTTAGGTGTTGATTGTATGCGGTCAGTTTCAGCCTGTTAAAGTGGAGAATGCTTCCGTTAATAGAATTTTAATGAAGAAATGTCAGGTCCGGCGAGATGTGCATGTCATGCTCATCTTACGTGTGCATGCGGCTACGGTCAGCAACGAATTCTAATATTTATAAATTATAATTATAAATAGAGCCTGTGATAAGGAATGTTGCGGTAGTTCCTTTACTTAACTTCTTCTACTGTTACGGTAGATAGCTAAAACGACCTCTCTCTCTCTCTCCAAGAATTATAAGCAAATATTTTTTTACTGATTTTTTTTTTATGACAGCAGTTGTAAATCAGCATTGTACATTATTTTTAATTTAAATTTTTATCATTATTCTCGAAATACATTAATAAAGCAATTATACAAGAAAACAACCCCCTTAAAGTGAATAGATTTTTTTTAATTTTCATTAACAAAAACTTCAATACATAAAACTATGAACCAATTAATCTGCTGTCGCTACCGAACATAAGTGGCCATCTATATTTGGCGAATCTATTCCATCAAACAGAATACAATAATTACCGCTATACAGTTATAGATGCTCCGATAGGGTGGAATACATTGCAGCACTCAAACTTGGCTACTATATATAATACGTGCTGATAGGTGGACTAAATTATACCTATTATATTAATGTTCTATAGATAATCTACTACAGTAGTTTTGAAAAAAAATGGTAGGATACAAGCATGGTTTTCTTTCGATTTTTTTGTAAGAAATGTATTTTTCTCTGTCATTTAGTTCAATATTAAAATATGAAAGTTTTAAAATATAACGCTGCTTAAAGAAAACATGATGAACCTACAAAACGGATTACCTACGAGAGTATTTTCAAGATTAGTTAAGTAGTTTTCAAGTCATTTATTAGAAGCATGCAAATCAATTAGAGGCACATTTGATTACGATTTATATCAATTATTATCACTTAAAAGAATACTTTATCCTACTATGAAAAGACCACTACCAAACCAATCCTTACTAATATTATAAATGAGAACGTGTTTGATTGCTTGTCTTTCACGTCACAATAGAGAGTTATATTGTTATAATTACTTACGTCTACAGATTGTTAGGAGGCTAGAGAGGCTACCGCGGTCAAATATCTCATTCCTTCCTTCCTTTAGCTATGCAGGTGAAGTCGAGGGCGAAAAACTAGTGAAACCATAATAAAGAGATTTAATACAGATCCAGTTATCCCGTCAAGCTCGAGTTCTTACCACGTGACATCTCGACGGAATATACCCCAAGGCTGCCGTCTCTAAGCATTTGTAAATATTTTTTCTCTTAGATGTACAATCATTAATTTGCGATTATGTGCAGAAGCGAGACTAGTGTGGGGTGTATACATAGTGAATAAGTATTAAATCTAGTGGTATAAGTAAGTAAAAGTCAGTTCAATCTACATTTGATATTATAAAGCTGAACAGTTTGTTTGTTTGTTTGAACGCGCTAATCTCAGGAACTCTGGTCCGATTTGAAAAATTCTTTCGATGTTAGATAGCCCATTTATCGAGGAAGGCTATAGGCTTTATATCATCACGCTAAGACCAACAAGAGCGGAGCAATTCGGGTGAAACCGCGGGGCACAGCTAGTTAATTATATATAGTCTTTTCATAGGCTCTACATTACCGCTACGCTACATTAGTTAATTCATTTTTAAGTAGTGCAAAAACTCTAATTCGCTACTTTGATCAACGTACTTACCTCGCGAGTGAAGTTGAAGCTTGAAACTAGTCCTTCTATCCTGCTAATATTATAAACGCAATGGTTTGTGAAAATGTAAATATAGAGCTTTTTCACGCAAACAGATCATCGAATTTGTATGAAAGATACATTATAATAATATAGTCTGGACCACGGCCTTGAGCTAGTTAATTCATAAAACAAACAAACAAACAACCATTATATACACACCCTTAGTCGA
>CAJQZM010034692.1:19695-32132 GCA_907164665.1 Colias nastes
CGGTGCGGCTTGTACAGGATGTCCACCAGCAGCGACTGCTCTGCTTGAAGCAGCGGTCGCAGCTGCTCCTCCAGCAGAGACACTATCTCTTGCAGACCTTCCATCACCGACTTGTCGTTCTGCAGGTTACTCTGGAAGGTATAAATAATGTGAATAATAACTTGTTTTGTCGTTCTTTACAAGTATGAAACGTCAAATTTTGGTACATACTGTAGTTTAACTAAAAATGATTTTAAATATCGATATCAAAGTGACTTCCGGTACAGGCAAGTTGAGTATAATTTCATGCGCCAATAGAATTAAGTGTTTCGTCTATTTTGTTTTGTACATCTTATAACAATATATAATGTCATGTTATTAAATAACTTCTGAACCTGTGAAGCCATCTTCTCCAACTTGCAGGTTTTAGAAGCAAGCAGCCATTTACTAGTCTGTCGCGAAAGTGCTGCCGCTTTTTCGAACACCGTTTGGATTTTAGCTTCCAGTTCGAGAGGAATGGCTATGCTTCGGGTTTTAGCTGGAATTAAAAATAAAATTAGGTCTTAAATATTCACATGTGAAATTGTAAAAAAATATAACTTTGTGGACGGATAAAGTTTGACCTTAGAACAGAATAAAGTTCTCTTGTTTTCAACAATAAATTTGACATCACCATATTTACAGTCTTGCAGAAAATCTAAACAGCGAGAAGTCACGACAAAAATTTTAAATTTTTTAAAATCTTGTTCTTTCTATTAAAATCCATACCTTTAACTAGGTAACTTTTAATACACGATATACCTTAAACACTACCAACTCACCAACTTCACTAAGTGTCCGGATACACTTTTCCACATTGAGTTTTTGCGGTGGATTGAGCCATGGACATTGGTAGATTCGGAACGTGCTTTGTAGCAGCTTGACGAAGATCGACTGCCGAGTCTGGTTAGCAGAAGTATATAAAGTGTTTATTTATGCAAGTAAATTGTTCAAATCTCAGGAGATTTTTGGTCATTGGCCTTTTTCGATTGGAATAGCTATCCAAGGAGATATATTATAGTGCTTATAGCGACAAAAATTAAGCGTATACGCCTTTACAGTATTTTCATTTTAAAACCGTAAAAAAATCATGCACAATAAAATAATATAAACAAGTATATAAAATCTAAAAAGGAAGAAGAGCATAAAATGTTTGTACGATCCAGTAAATAAATACAATAGTTGTTTTATTATGACTTCAATGCAACTAACGTATGAATTCTTTATACTTACATATCATCCATGACAGCGGTACAATTAATAAAGAATCAACCATGATTATTATGTTTATAATGAAGGGAATAACATTTTTAAAGGGTCTGCTATAAAAGAGCGTGGATTAGTTCGTTGTAGCTTTCTAATATAATAAGTACAAGCTATATCTAGCTTGAGACTAGTAACACATGAAATATCTATACATTTATTTTTAGCTACTAAAATATCTATTAACATTTATTTTCATAAATAAATTTCCTTCTGTCTTTACTTTATGGTTCACCTAGTTTGCGAAATATTTACATATATAGTTATTTTAAGCTACTACAATATCTATTTACTTCGTTCAAACTAAGCTAGATTACCTGAACCGTAGTACTCTGATCACTAAAGGGAGAATTGAAGAAAGTGCATATAGTGTGCATGAGTACATCCGTCACGTAGTTGACCCAGGCTTGCCGCGAACTGCTTGATAGTTTGACCTCACTTGTTGATGTTCCTGTAAAATGTGAGTTGTTCTTGTAGGTGGGTAGAAGTAGTGTAGATTCAGTAAAAATAAAAGTACTAAAAGAGATTCTATTTCACGTTTTGGATGTTTATTTTATTACAGTGATAGTAGAAGAGTAATATTAGGAAATCGACAAACGATAAATGACTAAGTTTCAAAAGTTTTTGGGGGACACAGCAGAAATAAAAGCCGAATTATTTCTAAATTTGCTTGATTATGCCATATCACATTAAATTACAAGAAAAAATCGGCTTTAATACTATTTTTATGGCGTGCCAATTAGTTTTAGTTTTAAGCACTTTTACAATTGAGTTTTTTATTTTGTTGTTCCCTATCGAAGTTTAATTTCATAATTTTTTCTTGAAATTATCCTCTTATTTCTTCATTTCAAATAATACTTACCAGCATCAGGTTGCAGTATAGCGTGCATGTCCTGCAAGAAGGATCTTTCAAATAGATCCCACATGTAGTTGCTTGAGTAGATCTCTTTCATTTCCACCTCTGTGTCTATATAACAGTGGTTAAGGAACCCTACGTAGGCTTCTTTTACCTGCAATTTTATGGAAAGTTATATTTTCATAGGTTTGAATTTGGGTAACCTGATAAGTTAGAATTGAATATTCAAGCAACTAGTAGTTAAGTTTTTTTAATAAATAAATATAATTTATCGTTCATCAGATTTATTTATTGAACACTACATATACTTTCCGTGTCTAAATATAGTGATTGTAAAAATGAAGTTTAATTCTATTTATAAACGCTACTAAAATTCAACTAGTAAGGAAGAAGCGTAACATATGTTACAAGTGCATTCCCAAAGATAAGATGTATAACATTTAAAATATTCTCGAAGGTCCTTTTTTGACTGGAATACGCGTCCTATTCGACAATATTTCTTTTATAGTTATTGAAGTTTTATTGCATCTGAAATTAGTTTATTTTTCGTGTAAATAAATAAACTTTAACTCACCTCTGGTATACAATCAGGGTGCGTGATCATAGCAACTATATCGTCGAGAGGCAGCAAACTGTGGCATTTGATCTCAGTGTAGACATTCTTGCCCAAAGTACACGAAGTTAGTAACTTGACAAGTTGGATGTGGTATCTAAAATTTGAGGATAGATTTGTTTGTTTTTTACGACTAAATAACTTATTTATCCGTTGAATGATTATTCAGCGAATTTTAATATTTTTTTACTATTAGAAAACTACCTCTTGTCAGAGTAATTTAGACAACATTTTTTAACTATCATACTGTTTCATTTTAATCTGTAATTCGATTGATTTAAGGTAAAACCGTAAAGAAGTTGTGTTAAAATATAACCTACTAGCAGTTCGCCGCGGTTTCACCCCTGTGACTCCACTACTGTTGGTCGTAGCGTGATGATATATAGCCTTTAGCCTTCCTCGATAAATGGGCTATCTAACACCGAAAGAATTTGTCAAATCGGACCCGTATGTCCTGAGATTAGCACGTTCAAACAAACAAACTCTTCAGCTTTATAATATTACTAGCTTTCCGCCCGCGGCTTCACCCGCGTTTTCAAAGAAAAACCCGCATAGTTTCCGTTCCCGTGGGATTTCCGGGATAAAACCTATCCTATGTCCCGGGGTAAAAAGTAGCCTATGTCCTTTCTCGGGTATCAAAATATCTCTATACCAAATTTCATGCAAATTGGTTCAGTAGTTAAGGCGTGATTGAGTAACAGACAGACAGACAGAGTTACTTTCGCATTTATAATATTAGTATGGATAGTATAGATAGTATAGATTAAACTGACTCCACTTTAAGTTGATGTTTGAGTAAGTTCAAAATCTGTGATTGTGAAGGTGATTTAAATATAATACTTACGTTAAAGCCTCTGGCATTTCCCCATTCTGTTTGTACTGTCTCATCATTTGCACGAAAAAGTTGAACATCACTTTGTCGTTGTAGAACACCAATACGTCCTCGCCGGCATTCACCAACTAGTAAAGTAAATTTAGGAATAAGTTAAAATATATGCTTGTATAATATAAACTAAAATATCTTTGTTGAGCTTACAAACATACAAGTTGTATACAATGTACAAAATTAAAAGCGGTTGCCTTCCTAAAATTATTTAAGCATGACAATTTCTATCCAGTGAATAAAAACAAAACACTCTAACCGTCCTGATTAACATGACATTTTAAAGAAAAGAAGAATCGTTATACATATTACTATTTCTTTCATTATATGAATAATATTTTTACGCGTTTTAAACGCCTCGTGGAAATTACCAGTACAGCCCACACCACGATGCCAGTGGCTTGTACAAAGTTATCAGTAGCTTATACCACGTTGCCAGTAGCTTATACCGCGTTGCCAGTAACATATAACATATTGCCAGTAGCATATACCTTGTTGCCAGCAACATATACCATAGTATTTTCTAGCGTTTGATTTTACGCGAGTATTATTAACGCCATTTATTCATTATATTATTTTCCCAAACTGAGGAAAATAATATAATCATATAATCGTTAAAAATATTTAATTTCTAAACATATACCATATTGCCAGTGGTGTACACCATATTGCTAGTAGCATATACCATGTTGCCAGTAGCGTATACCATGTTGCCAGTAGCATATATCATACCATACCTCCTGCATGACGAGGTCCTGACTGCGGCGGATATGCTGCGGGCCAGCTCGCACAATAGTGCGCAGAAAGCGCAAGTATGCAGGATGTCGACGACTGCTCTCTATACAGTGCACAAAATGCGCAACAACTTTGTCGTTGTTCTCATGTGCGCACAGGGACGCGTTCTCTTCGAATATAGCGCAGACTGTTTGCGCTTCGCGGATCTGTGGGGGAAATAGATAGAGCAATTAGCAAGAGAAATTTTAGATAGATTTCATTGGCAATAGAATAATTTAACGCAAAAAATTGGTTTGTAATAAGACTTTTATAGACCATGGTTTTAATATTTTTTAGATCCGGTTTTTAGTTAGACCGTGTTTTGTAATGTAATAAGACGGTCTGAATCATTTTCTTAAGGTCCACTATATTTTCTACGCGGATAATGTGTAGAATAATATATCTGAACTAGCATTTACGTGAAGTTGGCAACTGTGTTTAAAGGTTGAGTTGAATTTAATAAATTGTATTAACTTTGTACCGTTTGACTGACCGGATGGCTTGGTTGGTAGTGATCCTGCCTTCCAAGCCAGAGGTCGTGGGTTCGATTCCCACCCGGGGCAAATATTTGTGTGATGAACATAGATGTTTGCTCTGTGTCTGGGTGTTTATTATCTATATAAGTATTTATTTAAAATTATATATGTATGTTTATCAGCCATCTGGTTTCTATAACACAAGCGAAAGCTTAGTATGGGATTAGATCGTGCCGTGTGTGAAAATTGTCCTGAAATATTTATTTTATTTATTTATTTATTAGAAATCGCTGTATAAACAAACGAAGTATTCGGCAATACAAATCGATAAATATGGTGCACTTTTAATACTGCAGGGGTACCCACAATTTAAAACTAATCAAATGCAATTTCCAAATATTTTGCAACTTGAAATAACTTAGTCACTTACGCCAGGATTAAGGAACAGGTCCAGGTGTTTGTGCAATATCGCCTGGTTCTGCTGGTTGCCGTGGCAGAAGTGCTGGAGGAACTCATGCGCGAGGTCCAGCAGTTCGTCCATCGCTGTGTCGTTCTCGTCGTGGGGCACCTGCAATTTGTGTTTGGGTAACATTGATAGAAATAGCTTGTCTAAGTTGTGAGTAAACATTTTTTTATTCCGTTTTAGGATTTTTTTTTTGGCGTATTGCTGTTTTAATATTTTTTTTGATACATCTTCAACTAAAATCAGGTAAATAATCTTTCTTCTGTGCGACATATTGTTATTGTGTAGCTATATTTTTGCTTTTTTTTCCACCGTGTCATATGGCATACCGTCACGTCTATTTAGCTTTTTCTTACAAAATGCATTTCTGCAAATGAATTATTGCTATTATTTGTCGCTCAACTACTTTTTTGGGTCTTTTTTAAAAGATATTTTTTTACAAGCGATATTTTCTCATTTTTTGCAAAAGACATATTTGATGAATTTTTTCGACCATTATTTTTCTCTTCTTTTTTATTTTACAAGCGATTTTTTCTTTCATTTTTCGATATAATACCTGCAGCAAGTCTAACACAGTGTGGTGCACGCCGATATTCCTCAGCAGTCGCTGCTCGTGTCTCCGCGGTCTACCTGCGCCTGCGTCACCGTTGTTACCACGAGTGCAGTATTTAATCATTCGCTCGAGGATCTGGGGATGATTTAATAATGTCATATATAAAAATTTATGCAAATACGTTCGTATAAGTTTCAGCTTAGGTATTTTTGGAATTTGACACGGCTTCTAACTGGGAAAGGTTAATGGTAGAAAATTTTGTATTATTGGCATTTATAGAGAAAAACAAACATATACGTACATTAACATTAAAGTCTATTCCACTCAAGATAAATGTAGGTTTATTTTAGGAAAGAAGCTTTGAGTTTATATATTGTTGCATAAATACTTTACTAAAAGAGAATATGTCAATAATAATTAACATAATTAAAGATTAACATAAAACTAACCTCCTTAATCTTCTTATATTCATTCATATGGTCATGCTTGTTCATTCTAGAAGTATCGAGCACATTGTCAAGCGACGCGTTTCTTTCGAGCACCGCGCCGCCGGGACCCACTGTGCCTTTTATTTCTGTAAGCATGGAATAGCTTAGGTAATTGGCTAATAATATTTAAAGTCTTTAAAATACTCCAATAAGACATGTGTGGACAAAAAAAGGTCTATAAGAAATTAGTTTGTTTGATGTATTATTTATTGGAAGTTACAGTAATATTGCTACTTTTAAGTTTCACAGTTAAAAAAGGGCTGGTCACATCCCTTCTATTCGCAGAGGAATATTTTCGGGAGATCTATATAAACCTTTCAATACTCCCAAATCTAATAAACGAATTCTTATAGATAATATCAACATGATATTACCAGTGTGATCATCCAAAGCGCCCGCTCTTCCCTTGTTAAATACCCACAGCTCAGATTTCTCCACACTTTGCCGCAGAACATCTAAATCAGCTTTTATCTGCTTGTAAGATTCCACGTCCGCGTCTGATACTAGCAGTTGTACCTGAAAAAAACATAATAAACTAATGAACTTCATATACCTTTAATTATGAAAAATATAAATAAATTGGCATATGGTTATAAAAAAGGTTAAATAAGTCTAGTAAAACCATTCTATAATTCAAACAAGCATTCAGTTATGTCTAATTATTTTTATACAGCGATTCGAGGAATTAAAAAAAATGCTTCAATGAACAATGTTATCATTCGAGTTAAAATTTAAATCAAAAGAAAAGAGAACAAAAAGTGATACATAAAATGCTATAAAAACTCAATTGCCTTTCACAGCTCCAATATCGTACACATTTAAGGATTAAAACTATGATATTACCTGTTTAAAAGCCGCCAAAACTTCTTGCCTCTGACTAAAATGCCTAAACAGTAAGGCAAGTGCCCCCGACACCAGCGCTGCGGAGGCACCTTGCGAACACAATTGTAGTAGTACTCGAAGGACCATCCGACCACCACACTCGTCTAAGTCTAGCCCATCCCTAGAATTGAATATAGTTATAGTATTTGTGCTTTTAGTGGTCGAGTATGTAGCAAGGGTTAATATAGAGCGAAAACAAAACGGGATAGGATGGTTTGTATAAGTATTGTGAAGGAATAATAAGAAAATAGTATCAAGGAAACATATGGACAAGCGCTTTTGCATTTCATACAAAGGTAAAGAAAGCTTGGGTAGATTGTGTTTGCGATTAGGTTTTAAGCGCGTAGAAAAGCATTTCGGGCGGTCATACAATAACATAAACCAGGAAATCATCTCAGGAAATTTTCGGAAGGAAAACTTTTGATGTGAAAAACTCCGCGATAAACGTCATGCACAAACACAAAACACAAACACTTTAATATGAGATCGTGCAAAATACAATCACTTTATAAATCATGAACGAGCAGATAAAATATTACATGAGCAGCAATACTATATGTATAACACATACAAATATTATCACTGTGCATGCACACACCTTGAAATGTATAAATCATTAAAAAGAGTAGTCAAAATCACTTTTTCCTCATGGTCAGTAACCAAGTATATAACTGATAATTTAACTCAATTTTAATCGGTACATTAAGTCATAAAAAACACTGAACTCGTTCATAACGATTCATCATTTCGGATATTTAGGTCAAAAGCATGCAAAGGAAGAAAAATTCCAACTTACACACACTACGGTAGGATGCTAACAGACAAATTGGTTAGTCACACACACATGAACTATTTTAATATTACGAGCAACAGAGAAGAATGCAATGTTAGGCAAAATATCTATGGTATGAAAATTTAATCATTTTTTTATAGAAAATTCGACCCAGTACGAAATACAAGAGCATTTCGTAATATTACCCAAATAGAAATAAGATGCATAATTCTTCTATGTGTATTTTGGAGTAATTTAACTTGGAAATTCAAGTGAATTAATGTCTATTGTCGTGTTTCTCTTTAGATCTATAAATTACTATCCAATGAAATCCTACCATTTTTACAAAATGCCATTTTTATAGTAATTAAATATAACGTTTGGCTTTTTATATAAAAAAATAATAATCTATTAAGCTTGTAATAACCTAGGAGTTCATTGGAAAAGTAAGATGAAGTTAGCGGTTTCTTAGTGAAGAAGTTTAACTCTTCTTTATTCATAAGACATAAGATTATTTTACACAGAAAACATTTCAAATTACAAAAAATACCACACTTTTAAAACACATTGTTACACCACACAAAGACCTTTTAACACATAATTATTATAAAGGCTATTTAAAATAATCTTACATCGAACCTAAACTAAATCATGCTACTTAGCATGCAGTATATATTATCTTACTAACAAATCTACATTTTTTGGAAGACAGTTGTCAGGCACAGTCTGAATTGCTCTGAAATAATATTGTTCATTAATTTCATTAAATAACTTTTAATATAGAAATGTTATAAATTATGAGAAGAAAATATTATAACTAGATTAAAAATAGATTTGAAAAGTTCAAGAGTAATCATAAAATTTCTAATAAAAAAGTAACTAATATGCTAAATATATTATTAAGAATAAAAACTGCGTTATCTAGAGAAATCTATTTGAAGGCATTAGAAAAATTCGATAAATGTATTAAAAATAAATAATTTACTCTCTAAATTAATTTTGCTAAATGAATTATGATTATGAATATCCCGAATTAAAATTTACCCATCACCATGATGAGTCATGCGTTAGTCACTTATTAATTCTAAATATATAAGCCTAATAATAACAAATAAATTATGAATAAGTAATGAAAGTACTTCAATTACATAAAACAAAGAAAAAGTCATTATGTATATAATAATTGTCATGACTCCGATTTTGATAAAATTAGGCAAAGTTTCAGTCCCAGAACAAGTGCTCATAACGATCAATGAAACAGAATTTGCATTCATACATCAGTTTCATATAAATTTAATTCATTTTCAATTGAAATTTAACAACTGCATTGTCTTAAATAATATTTTTACAATATCTCAATTTTTAAAAAATTTCTCTATCATTCTATAAAAACAAGAGGGTGTAATATAGACTAACTTTTCAAAAATAACAAAAATGACTCAAAAAAACTATTTTACCGGCAACTAAATATGCCCTCAGCCTGTAGCCCTATCGCCTCCACATCAGCTCGACCAAGGGAGTCCCCACTTTTGTCCACCGCTTGTTCGAATTCCTTCTTGAAGATGGAAAGCAAACAGCTGATACGGTAGTCCAGTCGGACGTCCAGAATAAACTGAAGTTATTAAAAAAAAGTTAAAAAATAGGGTAGTTTGTAATCACTTTTATATTCATGTACCTATCGTATGTTATGTAAATAAAAACACGAATGAGTAGTGTCAAATCGCCTTTACAAGTGCTAAAGTATAGTTTTCTTTAAAGAATTTAATTTAGATGCGAGTTTATGTTAAATCACGATGGAACCAAATAGTGTATATTGCATTCATTCGTAATATTTAATTTGATTATTATTCTGTTTTAAGGAGGAATATTTGTCTTTTAAGACACAGTCCTTTTTAAATCACTCATAAATGATAATTTCCAAGTAATTTTCATTATTTATTATTCATAAAAACTTTATCATATCTAGTAAATACTCGTTCACGGAATTAGTTGTTTTGTATATAATTCCTTGAATCTAAGATGATTTTTTTTATCATAAACTACTTTTTCCCGCAACTTCACCCGCGTAAGCAAAGTTAAACTCGCGTAGTTCCGTTCCTGTGAAATTTTCGGGATAAAACTATCCTATGTATTCAAGTTACCATCTATGTGTGTGCTAAATTTTATGAAAATCGGTTCTGCAGTTTTAGCGTGACAAACAAATAAACAAACATACAAACTTTCGCATTTATTACATTAGTAGGATAATAGCAAAATGGCACAAACCTGTAGGATCTCAATAATCTTCAGCTTGGTTTCCATAACGAGCGGGTGTTTTCTTGCCAGCGCAAGCGCAGACGGACTGCGCTGTTGGGCCCCGCCTCCTACCACCTGCTGCTTACGAATTAAATTATTTTATTAACAGACTTCAAAAAAAGGAACAGGTTATCAATTCGGCCGGTATTTTTTTTATTTTTTTTTTACAATTATTATAAGAAAAAAATAATGCTAATGTTAATGTTTAAAAAATAATCTTGAAATTAAATCAATTAATTTTGAACTGATGAGAAATCGTATAAAATTAAAATTATTTACAACTGGCAACTTAATAGGGGATAAAAAATTTGGTAAATATGTAGCTTTCTAATTGCAGCAGTGAGTTTTTTGAGTTCCTAATGGAAACAAACAACGAAAATATTTTACACTAGCTAGGCTCCGCGGTTTCACCCGCGTAGCTCCGCTTTTGTTGGTCTTAGAGTGATGATAATATATAGCCTATTACTATGTACTTACATTATGCGCAGTGCCAAGTGTTATCGAAGTCATCACAGCTCCCATGTCTCCTATTGTTCGAAGTACACCGCCTTCCGCTATGAAACAAAAAAATGCAATTTATATATTTTTTGTTATAAAATGCATGTGCCAATCATTTTACGGATTGTAAATGAGAAATTTAATAATAACTCACGTTTTTTTATCTCTCCTTCCTGGGCTGCTTGTAAATAGCAACAAAATGAAAAACATAATTTAAATTACAAAATCCAGATAAATCTAGAAGGTTAAAGTTAACATATTATAATAAATCAATCTCTGGAATTCGTGTACCGTCGTTAAATGAAATTGAACCATCTTGTTACCACTCAACACAATTCTTATCAACTATTATTATTACTACAAAAACAATATAATATCTTACATTCGACGTCCCCAGCCAACGCGTTGGTCTCATTGAGCAGGTCCATAGCGGTCACACAGTCTAATATACTGAGTAGCGTCTTTGTTAGCCGGAGGAGATCACTGAAGCTGTAAATGGTTGATTTTTTTTAATGAAAATTTAAAGTGTTAATTTTTTTCCGAAATAAATTTTTATGATATTTTTATAGTTCGTTTTATTTCGCATTAAAGTAAGGTTATTCCCTAATTCTGACTTCATAAAATTACTGCTAATGTTGTAAAATATTGATTTTAGGTTATATTTTTTAACCATATGAAGTTTTTATCGATATTTCAAACCGCTACGCAATCTGCTAGTAACTATAATAAATATTTGCAAAAAATATGGTAACGACATATTTCGTAAAAAACTGATACTCCACATTATAAAATAAAAAAAATGCAATTAAAAATCACCACAAGCCACACATACCTATAAAACCCGAAGTAGATGAGTTCTCTAGCCAATTTCACGACCTCGAATGTCAGTTTGTTCTGGTCGTGGTCACTAAAGTACCAAGTCCTAGTGACCACATTGCAAAGGTAGTTTTCCACAAAGCGGATGGTGGAAGCGAACTGCTGTTTCACTTTCTCTCTAGTTGCGTCTGGCCCGCCGCGGACGCATTGATAACTGTGTAAGAAAACATATTATATTTATCGGAAATATTTTGTTTAAGTTTGTTTTGTAAAGTATTGGATGCTTTGAACTGAAATTTCTGAAGTTTGTATTGTGTATTTGATAAAGTTTTGATGGTTTTATGATAGAGACAATTATTACACGTAACAGTGTTCGCCATGTCAACTGGCATGCAATCATTTTCAAATATTATTTGTACGGGCTAGCCGTACATCTTGAGTCAGCGCTTTACACGATCCTATTTCATTACTGTAAAAACATATTTACATTTAAGTTTGCATTCGCGGCTCGAATTATCAATTATCAGTATAAATCAAATCATAATTTGAATAAACTCGAGATTATAAAAAAGTAACATATTACATATTATTTAGTTTATATCTATTTCATTAAATGGAAAAAAACTTTTTCTTGTTCATAAGGATCATGGTACTCTATTATTATAAAGTCCTATCTAGAAAATAATTATGTCTTATTCCATTCTTGCATTATTTGTAATGTATAATTAAAGTCTAGTGCCACTTGACTGGCGTCACCGGCTCCTGCGGGTCGCGGTCGACATGCAGG
>CAJQZM010034693.1:0-43574 GCA_907164665.1 Colias nastes
TATATTCAAAACTTCTAAATGAGTCATTGGTAAAGAATCATTATATAGGAATAACGCCAAGAAAATAAATATAGAAATAATAAATAGAATAGTTCATTAGTTGCCTGATTTATAGTATACCAATTTTCAATGTTCATTGTAATATCAGTTTTAAAAAAGACCAAATTATAATTTTTACAAAGTTTAAATTCACATACCAAAAATATCCTAAAATTGTTAAAGAAAGATTCCGTATAATACCAATTTTCAATGTTCATTGTAATATCAGTTTTTGAAAAGTACAATTTAAAATTTTTACAAAATTTCAATCCACATACAGATAATAATATCATAAAATGTTTAAAGACACATTCCGTGTAATTAATAACTAGTTTCGTATAAACAATTCTTATATTATGAAAATAGTTTCTTCCGAATACCTTACAATGCATTGAGAATAATGAATGCGTCAGTAACTTATAGGTTAATAATTGAATGTTGGAAACAAGATAAGGTGATGTGTATAAAACAGTTATTATTTTTATTTTATAAGATAATCTAATATAACAAACCACATAAGTTAGATAATATAAAAACACATAGTGGACTACATGTTTTGTGTTGTGAGTGTGTGAATCAGTTATAAACCCAAATCGTGTTAAGTTTGTAAAATTAATAAGGACACAGATTAAAGTACGCAAATAAATATGTATATAAAAAGTAGGTTGGCGAGGTAATAATAAAATAACTAGTCATTTTAACTTTAATAAGTCAGATTCGTTAGCTATTCTTACCACTTTAGACTTATCATTTTTCCGTAGAAATATTTTACAGTCTCTAATCCACAAATATGTATAGTTTAAGTTAAACTTGATATCACGAGCTTTCTTTAGGAGTTGTTTATTCGTTGGTGTGAGATGCTCGTTAATATGTACACTGGAAGCGGGCCCCGCTATGCCAATATCAGCCGTGGTTAGTCTTCGTCGCGCGCGTGCCGCTGCAATCAGCTGATTTTTGCGTTGTCGTTGTGTAAAACGCACAATTATTGAAGGAGGGCGGGAATGCACTTCTTGATTATTATCACCCCAAAATGAACGAACCCTGTGAATAGTGTCAACGTCTGTATCCAGTAAGGTCATACCGACCATAGTACATATAGTGCCCAGGATATTGTATAAATTTTCGCCAGTTGTTTGGGTAAAAATGTACTTTAAGGGCCGTTGAGTTGGGCAACCAAAATTTTTTTGGAGAAAGGTCTATGCCTAAGTAGCTGACCCGTAAAATCTTAACCTGCGGAGATTTATAGTTTTTTAGAAATTAATTATTAAAGTTTCATAATTTTTCATACTATTTCGAGCAACCATCTTGACATTTGTTTTTTTTTTGTTGCGTTTCGTTACCTACGTACGTAGTTTTACCTACCTACGTACGTTTTAACCTACGTATTTTTTTTTTGTTTGAGTGGGAATCGCCCTAAAGTCGCTTCTGGCACTCGCCGGCCGCTGCCGCGGCACGCTCGCTTCGCTCGCTCGGCTCGTGCGGCAGTTCAAGCGTTAACCTAACACGCTCGTCGCTTCGCTCCTCGCTACCTATTTGAATACTAAAAGTAAAAGTTAATCGATTTTAAAAACTGAAGCAAGTGAGCTATAAAAATAACTATAAAATTGTTATAAAAACAATGTTATTTTGGCTAAAACCATTGAATAACATGTAAATTAATTAAATAAAAAATTCATGGGTATAAGAGTTGTACTTGAAAAAACGAAACGCAACAAAAAAAAACAAATGTCAAGATGGTTGCTCGAAATTGTATGAAAAATTATGAAACTTTAATAATTAATTTCTAAAAAACTATAAATCTCCGCAGGTTAAGATTTTACGGGATAGTTACTTAGGCATAGACCTTTCTCCAAAAAAATTTTGGTTGCCCAACTCAACGGCCCTTAAAGTACATTTTAGCCGTTGTTTGAGGAACACCTTGAATTTCTATATTATTTAGCCTTGAAAATTGATTCTGATAATTAATATCTTGCACAAGTTCATTGACAGTTTGTTGAGTTTCCGTTAATTGTTGTGAAACGGTCATAAGCGACGCCACAGTACCTTCAACATTGACAAGGCGCTCTTCCATATCAGTAAACCGTTTCTCGAGAGCATTCCACTTCGATTGTAGTTGTGTTATAACCTGTGACGTGCTAGACAGCTCCTCCTTTATAGTGACAACGTCTCGCTGCATTATAACAAAGTCAGCACGAAATTCTTTTATTTCTTTAATTACTTCCAACAGGGATGATGATTCAGAGGGTTGTGAGGGCGTCGGAGACAGCCCTCCGCGGCAAATAAGACAGCGCCAGAGGGCTTTCTTTTCGTGTCCCATTTGTCTGTAGGTAGATTCGGACACACCTGCACAATGGTAATGATATCGACCATTGCATATTCCCCCTTGACATAACACGAAGTCTGTAACTGGTTCTTTGCACTTAGAACAGAACATTTTAAGAGTTTTATTTTTATACACGATAATCACTTGATGTGGGTAGACGTAAAATTATTGTATTAAGCGATAAAGCGTCCGTTAGGTGTCGGCTCGAATTGACAATATTAGAATTATGTTGTTAATATGCATAAACAAACTTAAAAAGCACGAATTAGTAAAAATATACCTAAAAATTAAATTTTTAAAATCAAATTGTCAAACAATCATAAGTATCTATACTCGACCGCCTCCTTGATACAGTGGTTGATGCGTGAGCGTAATACCGAGAGATCCTGGGTTCGATTCCCGGTGGAGACGTAGAAAAAAAAATGTCTCGGTCTGGTAGGACACAGAAGGCTGATCACCTACTTGTCCCTAAAGAAAATCGATCAGTGAAACTGATGTATAATGCATCTGCCCCTTACCCCACTAGGGGACATGGGACTACACTTTATACTCGCTGTAAGAAAACCTTGTAGAAAGTATTAGCTATGTTGAACATGTACAAAATCTGCAATCTGTTTGTATGAATTCCTGCGCAACATATAGTAATCTGAAAAAATGGCTGCACTGAAAACAGCAGAACAGACGGATTGTACAAATATGCCGTGAGAGCGCGACGTAATAGTGATGCATGCGCGTGCGCAGTTCGCTGTGACGTCACCGCCCGTGTAGCCTAGTTATTGTAATGGCTTGTAAACAAAAATATATTGCAATACGATATGTTATAGGCATTATTTAATACAGTTTGGTTTTATAGCACTACTGCATTTAATTCGTACATCGTAGTTTTTGCGTGTACATAAATACAGACACATACAAAAATTTGATTTCATATTTGTTGTTCTAATAAGAGACTGTAAGTTTAATAGTTTTTCTTCAATACCTATCTATAATTTCGAGGTGTTGTTCTATTACAATTTAATTACCTAACATGTGTGTGTAAGTGTAAATTTGATGAGCATTCCAACTAATAATAATAGTCCTGTAACACGCACCGCTTAATTTCATCGTCCAAAGCGCATTATACGCAGACAGAATTAGATTTTTTTGCCACAGCAAAAGCAATTACCACCGTCCACAGACTACACATTATTTGACATAATCTGTGGCGGTAATTACTAATTACACCCACTAATAACTAACGCACACAACAGACAAGAAAGTGGACTCACAATTCAGAATTGCATACATTTAAATGTTTTGGACTTTCTACTTTTACGATCTGAATTTAGTTCAGTGAGCAAGTGAAAAATGGCTGCTGGCTGCAATGTTAAATATTTTTTATTTGCGAAATGATAATTTGAAGAGATAGTGCCGGGAGAGTGTTTCGGGCCGTGTCGACATCTGACACTCGCGTTGAATTTATGAAACGGTTGTATGTAGCTTTCATTTTCGTTTTATATCTAACGTAGTATTAGTTTTCGAGACTAATACCAATTTACGTATAGATAAAGCGAGGATAATGGGGTGGGTAGGTAGTAGGTAATAGGGTTGCTAAAGCAAAAAAAGATGTTTTTGCGTGACGAACTAAGCATCTTCTTAGACGAACATATTTAAAAAAGTTGTTAAAGCAAGGCTTTCATTATAAATAGGTATGCAATTTAAAATTCAAAATACAATTTATTATGCACCAGCTATACGCATAATCTTAGGAGAAATGTAGTTTCATTCTTGGTCTGTAAAAAAAAATGTATATTATGAAAATAATTCAATAAATAAATTTGAATTTTATATTCCACTAGCTGTGCCTCGCTCCTATTGGTCTTAGTGTGATGATATTATATAGTCTATAGCCTTCCTCGATAAATGGGCTATCCGCTATCTATCCTGTTCCTGAGATTAGCGCGTTCAAACAAACTCTTCAGCTTTATAATATTAAGTATAGATTATGAATAGTATAAACTGTAAAGGAATTCATTGTCACATGACTGCACACGTTCTATGAATCGTCGTCTCCGGCATCCGTTACGCTATGAATGAAAACAGTAAAAGTGAAGTCCAAACAAAAATGTCCTTGTGTGATGTAAATCAGTTGTAGCACGCATTGTTCAATCGTGTGTAATCATTACAGTTACCAAATATGTATAAGAGTGTAGTCTATGGTTAGCTTGAGACCTGAGAAAGGACTTGGGATGGGTTTTTTTTTCCGGAAGTCCCATGGGAACGGGAACTATTCGGGTTTTTCTTTGACTACACGGGCAAGCCGCTGGAGGAAAGCTAGTTATCAAATATATGTGTATAGTCTATGGTTACAGTTATTTAATACAAGTGTATGGTTTTATCTGTGCCTATGTGGTCTATGGTTACAGTGAGGTAGTCACGTGACACGTCGGCTCTTTGCTTTATGTTTGTAGTTTGTAAGCTTTAGTGTGCTTTAGTTTACATTGTGGTCCTTCGTGATGAGGTAGTTGCTCTTACGTGTTCAAGTGTTGAGTTAGTTCTGTACAAACTGCTTTGGTTATGGAGTAGATAGGACACGGCGTTATGTAGAATAGAAGCTGTAGGTACGTTAATTGTAAAAACTATAAACATTTGGTAACTACGGTGGCTGTTAAGAATTTATTAGCATGGAAAAGAAATAGTTACACGGCAAGTTTTATCTATAGGTAACTAAAAGACTATGTATTTAAGATGATGCATTCGTGTTTCCTAAGTGTAGTATAACGTAAGGTACCGCTATTAAAATTTGATGGCCATTCGTATATAATTACGCTAAATTTGAATAATGTCTTTGTATTCTGAATAAATTTACATAACAATTAGAAGAGGTACTGTTAAGTAATTAAAATAATATCTCAAACGTTTTATATATCTCTGAGATATTATTATTGTAGGACGGACCTAATTGTGACGGATTGATGTTCTGCTGCTATTATTGAAGGAAAATTACGGAATTGGTAATGTAGCGATGCGAGTTAAATTCAGCGCTTGACCCTTTTCTTGAGATCCTTTCATCTATTTTTAAATCATGTATCACTTCTGATTTATTTTGCACAATTAATTCTTCCGCGATACATTAACTACACCCGTGTAAGTTTCTGTGATCTGGCATTGAATGTCGAACAGAGGTCACTCGGCTTCCAAGAATCCACGCTCGATGCAGCTGCAGACACGCGCGCAGGATCCGTACCTTGTTGTATTGATTACTGGATTTACCTCGTGCACTAGGATTGTTGTGTAGTTCAGTAGGTAATTGTGTCTGTTACACTTCTAGTGAAATATGGACTAGTTTTGGTAAAGTATGGCCTAATTGCAAGCTTCATAATAGCTACTAGGAAGGATCTTATAGGCTACATGTCGAACGACAGAGTTGCAGTCAAGGAAGAATATCAGCAGAATTTCTCCCGCTTTTTAACTGGTTATCACATGTGACAACATATCTGTGCCTCCAGTGAATAAGGGAATAACTCAAAAACAGCACTTTTCAGGAGAGACAAAAAACTATATATCAATACTAAATCTTTATAAATTCAAAATTTTAAGCTTGTATGGGTAAGATATGATGTTAGACTATAGTTTTACATATGAACACATATTGTAACAACCCCATAAATATACTTTTTTCGTGTTTTTTTGTAGTTGTGGCCTTATGAACGAGTACTTCATGGAATAACTCAATGTATTCACATAATTTTTTTTTTACTCTTTGCAATATAACGACTTATGCCCTTATGCACTATGATCATAATCGCACAACACGACTTATATTATTGCCAGTTTTGGTTTTATAGAAATGATGTGACTTATTATGCTTGAAATTTGTGTACTTTATGACTCAATTGAGGCAACAACTATGCACGTAGCTTGAAAAACGAATGAAATCAACGGGTTTTTTTATCGTTATTAGATAATAAAAACAAAACAACATTTAGGTATTTATGCATTTTAACCCTAGAAGTCCAATCTACGTAAATTTGACGTATGTACTCTTCTATATTTACCATCGAATCGCTGCAAAATCCAGAACCAACTTATTAGCCGTCGAGACCTAGCAGTACATAGTTGGCTCATCCCGGTAAATTCCGCCATTTTGTTGTAAAGAGGATGTTGTGCGTCATTTTGACGTATAATTGGGCTTTTCGTAACTTTTAAGATTGTTTCAAATTTTTATTTTGTGATTTATTTGAATAATTTTTTTTCCAAGTCTAAAGTTTCACATGATATAGTATTATACTATAGATTGAGTATAAAATGGGATCCAGACAACTTTTATACTAGGACGAAAAACCTTCAATTTTAGTAAATGACGATTATTGTCCTCCGCTGGATTTGGACTCCAAGCAAGGGGATTGGGTGGCTAAAGATGTTGTCCGGAGTAAAACCGAATATGTAATGGTGGTATACATTGAGGATACAAGCACTATAAAGAGATAAGAGAAGCCCGAAAACCATATTCCTGTATGTTCAGTTACAGGAAAAGTTATAGGTGGTCAGTGGCGATATTTTACGGCATGATATGGAATTTTAACAATTTCTATATCATATAATATCAAAATAATGTAGATAAATAAAGAAAATACAATGAGCCGCATAGATTTTATGAAAAAATTAAGCACAGATTTGAAGGTGCCTTGGATGCAAATACGACTTGTGGCACGCACTTTGAAAAGACTCTACGTGACAATAGCCCAATTTTTTCAAAATATGTGGTACCAGAGTATCCATAATATGTTTACGAAAATGCAGGAACAAAGAAGTATCGATATTGCGGATTTTTTTCCTATAAAAAAGGCAAATTACCAAAGCACAGTGGCTAAAACGCTATATGCAGAGAACACAATATTCATAATTGTCAAGACTGGTTATAAATACTTTTTTTTATGCGACTATTATAGACTATAGTATTACTGTAGTTAGATTAAATTTTTTATAAAAGATTAAAAACTAGTTATTTTTTAAAAACTTACCCAATTATAAGAAGAAAATATAAGTTTGTTGGCTTTTTTTAGATGATTCAATTATCGTTCTGTATTTATATAAACAAAGAGTATAATATCATTAAATGCACTTAATGTGTTAACTGTATTTTTAATATCTATTGCAAAAAATAGTTAACTTCCATAGAAATATATTAGTATCCCAAGTTAACTGATAAATACCTTTTTTAAAAAATATAAAGATTTGTTGTTGCAGATTTATTGAAAAAACGATTGAAAAATAATAAGGAATAGTGTGTGTTGTTTCCGTGCAGTATTCAAATAGACCAATAGCAACACGGCATTAATGCGAAACTGTCTCATGTCGTCACTTGAACCAATGACACTAAAAGAGTTGTTCCTTTATGCTCATGTTAGAAAAATGACACAAATGCGTTTATACTAAAATAGTGTTAGGACTGATGGAACAAAATTAATTTAGTCTTTATTCAAAAAGTATAACTGCACATACGTCTTTGTGTTCGTGGGTACTTTTGACTCGAGACGAATAGTTCCTTTGCGATTGCCTAAAATGATGGATAAGGTAACTTATACCGTTAATCACACCCTACTTATACCGTTTGGGTCATTCGAAAAAATGGGTTAGGACGCAGCTAGAGATATGACCTTTTGATATGTTGTGTATTTTGACGAGCTGAATCCAATGGTGCAATAAAAACCAAAGGGAATAACTCGTCTTACTCCTTTATTCACTGGAGGCACAGATATTTTCGCAGAATTATTGACAGTTCGTAGACCTTATCTACGGACCATCACATGTTATAATGTCATTACATGTCAATTATCAGTAGCTTATGGAACACATGTGTCATGAGTAAACAGATTCTCTTACTGCCCTATGACGCCACGACTCTCAATACCTGGTTGATGAGGTGTTCTCAAAGATCTCGAACGAAAGTGCGCCAGCGCATGAGTAAAGCAACAACCACGCGGCGCAAGACCTTCCGCGGCGGTTACATCCGCACCTGCTACGGAACAACTGCCGTTGTGTTAGTGTTGTTCGTTTTTATCGATAGTTTTATACTCATAGAGATAGATGATGAGCTGTAGAAATATGGAAAAGTAGATAGGTACTACTTTTGTTGGAATGCCTATAATTATTTGTTCCTATCTTTTAAAACCATTTGTTTGTGGCGCTTAATAGGGAAGGTAATGAATAAATTTGTCAGTATATAATATATTGATCGACTTTTTCATTTATACATAAATAAATTGTGTTTTCAAGTTACATCTTACAATACTCGGGTACTCAGTATTGTCACTTGAACATACAAAAACTGTAACCAATCAAATATTAAGTTGTTTGTTGTCACAGTTTCCACGAAATTCGTCTATTATAAAAATAGTTTAACTGTAGCGTAACAAAAACAGCGTAACACATTCGGATAAACGAAATATCGAAAAAAGAAGTATAAAAAAGTATCGATACAATTATTACGGCAGGTGGTGCGTCCGTTAGCCTGCGCCTACGCAGCTATACGATTCGTGATTCAACGTGTAATGCGAACAAATGCGCTGTATTTGTGCGCTTCCTAATTTTGGTTTGTGGGTTTATAAGGTAGCTGGTGTTGTATTATAATTGAATTTTGTTTTTGGAGTTGGACAGACAAATTTATATAAATATGTTCGAGCTGTAACTGGTTGTATACTACACATTCAAAACTTCCAATTAAAAGTTAATACATTCATACATTAAATAACAGATATTTTTGTTCAATTATTGTTCAAAAAATTTCTAATCCTATGTGCAGTGGGTTAACATACATAACAAATCGTTTACAATAACAGTAAAACGTTCATACTTCATGTTTTAACAATACTTTTCCAATACAAAACAATTAATACACAATACATTGTATTCTAATATCCAATACGTTCGTAACATATTGCCCATTCACGATCATCGATCTCTAACAAAAAAAACAAAAGAGTACAGAGTAGGTGGGTACAGAGCCCGTGAAAAATTGTAGGTCTACCTATAATCTATATGCTATAAAATGCAAAGAGTACAGAGTAAGTGGATACAGAGCCTGTGAAAAATTGGAAGTCGACTGTAGCTGGGGCATAAATGAACACAATGCTACGGGGTCGTATTGTCCTGTGTGGTTGATATGATCGCCTTTGAAAGGGTTAACGAGTTTCAGTACTTCGTAGGGTGATGGATGGAGGGTAGGCTTCTGTTTTTTACCAGTTTGCAAATTTATACAGAGTTGATTGATATGTGTTTATGAACCAAAAGCTTCAGCGGTTTAAAAATGAGCCTGTCACAGACAGAGTTACTTTCGGTAATATATCTAGAGGAGTAGCAATAAAATAATTTGATAAAACAATCGACTAAGCACTAATTCATAGCATATTACGCAGCTTTACAGGTGCGTGGAATTCTGTAAAATAGTAAGGAAAGGAAATAAGGAAAATTTTCAGTTATTGGAATTAATAATTCACATAACTAAACATATATTCAATTGTGTATCAATTATCTGAACAGTAATTAACAATTTCTTTGATGATTCCCAAGCTGAATGCTCCGTACTCAAACGTAATGTTCACACACGAGTACATAACTAATGTGACACACTTATACACTCACGTAACTGAGCGCAAGTGCCGAACAATATTTGCCGAGACGAAAGGTGCGGTGATCTTCGTGTGTGGTGTAATATGTGGGGTGTAGCGATTTTGGATGTATAGGAGAATATTTTTTGAGCTTGGAGGTTATATTACCCGAATATATACGTATAAATTTTACGAGAAATTCCTATAAACAATCTCTTTGTCAATTCGTTTATTTTTCATCAGTAAAAAAATGTCACTTACATACATATTATACATATTCATGGTACCAAAAGTAAAGCGATACTAAATTAAGTTTCACTCCTTAAAGTGTGCAATTTATGTCATAAGTTTAAATAATATTAAATTTAAAAGATTATCCACTCATTCACTTACACACCGCTTAATTAGTAATTACTTACAAAGCTTGAGTATGAAAAAACTAATATTCTTAATTGTATGTGTATTACATAGAAGCATTAAAAACTGAACTAAAAGGCGGTACTTCAAACTTTAAAAAAACACTTTCCGCCGCCTCGCCGTCGCTTATACCTCGCGCCACAGCAAAGCAAACACTGGGCGTAGACGCACGCGCACACAATGCCATAAGATTGTGATCAAATCATAGCCGCAATGTTTGGGGGTGGCTTCTGCTTCTTGCGGAGTAGGTGTTTGTTTTAATTTAAAGTCCCTTGTACAGATCATTTAAATTTCAAAGATTACCCTTTGATCTACTTATAGTACATAGTTTACTTACAAAACTTAATCGTGTACAAATACATTTTGTTTTATTGATAATATTTTGTTGTAAACTTGGCCTGGAACATTTGACTGCTACATTTATAAGGCGAGCTAAAATAAAAAATAGTACATAATACAATTTAATTAAAAAAGTCTGTCGAAGTTCTTAGAAGTTCCTAATGAATACAAAGTTTCTCGTCTAGATTGTTTGACGCGTTTTAATTTACCAACTTTCTAACATACCTTAATTTGCTAAGTTTTTAATTAATAAAATAACATTTAAGACAAATATATATTAACTGTGAATAAGGCGAGAATGTGCTATAACGGTAGCTCATGGAAATTGTATGCGAAAGTTAACATGCGTGAAATATATTAACATAATAAATATTATTAATATACAATACGGGTCTGGTGTTTTGTTAGTCGTGGAGATGTTTGCCAAAACGGCAATCAGTTGTGTGCTTTATGAATAATGTAATTAAAATGCAAATTTGCAAAGCAATAAATTAGATTAGATTTAAAATGTGGATATTCTTGTTTTAGTATAAGGCATAATTTTAATATATAATTAATAGAAGTGGCCTAGGCCGTGGGACAGATGTGCTAAAATAAGTGGCTCTTAACTGTTAACTGATTAGAATATAAAAAGCGTATTAAAATCTCTATGTTTGGCTATCTCCGCATTCTTCACCTAAGTTACATAACGGAGACATGACCGTTTCCATCTTAGTTTTTAATACCTAAGCATCCATAACGTCCAAAATATAACATGAGCATTTTCAAAAGATATCGAATTTTAGTATAATAATACTTATTAACGCATAATATATTTCCCGATTATACAGGCGCCTTAGTGTCTTTTTATTCATACATAATTTACTTAAAAAAACTTGCTTGCAATCAAAACATTTCAAAAATGTCTTCTGAGGAAACCAGATCGCAACTCAAATATTTGAAATCAAATATTTCCTCTGTATAATATTAATGTCCATGCAGTACCATACAATATAAATCTATAAAAAATATCACCACATCCCACGCCGCTGGCTCAAACTCGCGAAAGGTGAACCGGTGCGCGTCCCTTCCTTGAGGCAGGTCGGCTCGCATTCCACGATCGTGGTAGTGCATCCAAAATGATACGATTACTTCACTAATGAAATAGTATACTAATACTCTATCTATCTACTAAAAGTGCCTTCAAAAAAAGCGGCTTCAGCATTTAACATTGCTACTCCACTCCTTTTTGTCGCAGCGTGATGTTATTAAGCGTATAATCTTCTTCGATGAATGGTCTATCCAAAACATAATTATTTGTTCAATTCGAACCAGTAGTTCTGGAGATTAGCGCTTTCAAACAAACTATTCAGCTCAATAGTATTGTATAGTAGTTATAGACAAAAATACTGCTCCAAGCTCGTTAAAGGTGAACCGGCGCTCGTCCCTTCCTTGAGGCAGGTCGGCTCGCATTCCACGACCGTGTTAGTGCACCCGAATGTTACGTATATACGATGAACTATAATAATCTTATAGCTATCTGTCTATTTATCTATTTGTATGTCTATTTAGCTGTGTGTCTGTAATTACTAATAATATTGATTCGGATAGTTACTGGTGAATCAGTAGATACTATTCCGTTTACAAAAATTGTCCTGTTGTTGTTGCGCGTATTGTGCAACAAACATACATACTGTGACATTCGCATATACTATAATAACACAATTTACGCAAATATCTTTATTTCGGAAGCGACTTCAAGGGTCACAGTTCGACGGTTCACAGCTTAATTAAGCGAAGGTCGGTTACTCGGAACTTGAGAGAAATTAACCGATTGTACCTACCTGCGTTTGTGCGTTTCATGGCTGTGTAATGCGTGTATAATTGCGAATTTGTATACAATACTTGTTGTAATTTTTTTGAAGCTACGACCGCGACTGTATTTAGATAAACTGCAGTCGTAGCTTATTTATGGTTATTGTTTATAATACAGCAATTTGAACATGGATATAGCTTGAGTTTTGAATAGTTTTAAACCTATAATAATAATCGTAAACGTATAACTACGAAAACCATCAATATAATAAAACCTTGTAAAATATTCATGGCTTCTTATCAAAATAAAACATACCACTGAATATAACTTTACACTGGACAAACACAACCTCAAACCAAAATATGATTATATTTGTAACCTTCCTGCGGTGGCGAGATTCGACATCCCCCAGGGGGAGCTCTTTGCCGTACCTATCGCTACAGATATGAAGTGAACCTTTAGGCCGTCCACTCGTTAGGATGAAGCTGAAGGGCCCTTTTGATCAACAATGAAAATCGCCATCTAAAATGGAAAGGAATATCTTTTAAATTTGAAGATAAGAATCACCACCATAAAATAATTTAAATATGTACTTTTCAAATTGAAGTAATCAAATATTTGTTCGTTTTAATAATTGATAGTTGATACATATTATGCATCAAACATATTAGAGTAAAATTACTTTTCTCTCCACGTGTAGGTATAGACTCAGGAATCAATAGTGGAATAGGAAATCCGTTTAATTACATTTATAATGAACACTAACCGTTGACCTTATGATGTTCATTCAAAACGACCTTCCTTTTAAATCTTAATGAAAATAACTGAAGCCAAAGAAAAACAATGGACGCACGGAATATCTATTCTCTCATATTTCTTGTTTTTTATTATAGTATTGTTGCTTTTATAAAGAACAATGAGGGTAGTTTGAAGTTTTTCATTTCCGAATTTAATTATTTGAGGGTAATGTTAATATTTTCCTCATTGTTATAGGCGGTCTTTAATCTAGTTATGTATTAAACTTGTGTAGAGTTAAACACTAGCTAATGATTTTTTTTATTTGGTCCAAACTCCAAATATTAAATATTTCGTATACTTTAATTAATTATTATTCTAGTGTGTGATGTGAATCTTTTTATTAGGGTACTGTCATTGTTTTTGCTTATTCACACATTCTATATGAGTGTGGTTGAATTCGGCATGGAATATAGATGCCATTAGGCTACATAATGTACTTAAATGATTGAGATATACGTAGCTAATCTCGATGCTATAGGTACTCGACGTAAATATAGTACAGTTGAGATGAAATATGATATTCGTGGCTGTACCAACATAACTGACGAAGCCTCCGACTTTTACTCGTCATTTTTTCTTGCAATCATTTCTAAATGATCACTAGTCCTAATCCTTTTTGGAAGTACAATTTTTTATGTAAGTAGATTGTTTTAGTTCAAAGAAAATTGCTAAAATGTATAGGTACTTAAGAGTTGTTTGTTTGTTGCTAATCTCAGGAACTACTGGTCCGATTTGAAAAATTATTTCGGTGTTAGATAGCCCATTTATAGAGGAAGGCTATAAGCTATATATCATCACGCTAAGACCAACAGGAGATGAGCAATGCGTGTATAACCACGGGGCACAACTATTTATTCATAATTATACTATAACTGATAAGCTATTTCCGAATAGTTTAAGCCCCATTTGTGGAGGTGTGTCCTTGGATCTTATCTATGGATTATTGTATTCGGTGGATTGTTATCAGTTAATACTTCGGAAGGATAATAATATATTATATATGAGATTCTAGGTAATTAAGTCCCTTGGGTATTAAACTGATGGAAATAGAAATAGATTTAGATAACAGTTTAGTTTTTGTATAAAATAATAGTCGGTTAATAAAAAGATAAACATCCTACTATTTTAATTGTTTATTTTATATAATCTATGGTTTATATTTAAATCATTTACATAATTTACATAAAAGTATGTCAACCAAGTAAATATCTACATCGAATTTAATTTCAGTAAACGCTATGCAATCGAATATAACAAGTTTGAAATGCATATTTAATTCAAATACCGATATGATAACTGCTTCCACTATGAAGTATTTCTCGATGCACGCTCAAATTAAAAGGTTATTGACACTCCAATTAAAAATTACGAGCGCATCGATGATCTTCGATATAACGAAAACCTCCATTCGATAACAACGGCTTACGTGTGAGGCCTGCGTGAATCATTGGTCCATACAAGGTCGCAAGAACAACTCAGTTTTTCAGCCAAAACCACACGAAGTGACACACCTACATAACAATAAGGTCGATAATCGCGTGCTAAGTTTACGTCAAGTTAGCTTCTTTTGGGATATGTTTAAAATTTGATGTCATTCCGATTTTGACTCGTTTCAGTTATGTTTCGATCGTGTAGACGTAGAGTGTAGTGTATAAAGAGTCGAGTGTGTAGTGTAGTGTTTATATATTTATAGAAAATTCGTGAAGAATCTCGGATTATATCTGCCGTCACGAGCTAAATATATCAACGCGGTTTGTCGAATTTTAAGTGGGTCTATTTGTGAGTCTGATTATACTGTGTCAGTAGCGATGCAGGCATTAGAATTGTTGCAAGAGCGTATATGATCAATGGCTGTCTAGTTTTTGTAAATATTTAAACCAGTTTGCGCGTTGGGAAAATTTTACATACACGCATCACGTGGATATTGTTATTTTTTGCAATGGATTGTGCTAGAATCTAGAATGTTTGTTTGAAACGATTAGGAACATCTATGCACAATAGCAATTTTAACTATACAGGTTGTTAGCGTATTTATATTTTAAAAGCAATTAATTATATTTACAAATACAGGTTTATTAATAAAAATGTAAATGGAATCCTTTCTAGATTCAATGAAATATAGACGATTAAAATATTCAAATCTAGTATGACTGATTACTTCGCTCGGACTTTATCTGTTAAAAACATAGCACAATTTCAAGCGAAATTACCAACTATAGAGGAATAAGAAGAAACGGTTTATGAGTAATTTCATAATAAACGCAAAAGCCATTGCTATTTAAGTCGTCTGTAATAAATAATATGCCCATATTGGAATTTTAGTATTCTCTATTGACTAGCATCTAGGGTTATAGGAATATTCACACCTTAGCACTCTGAATGGAAAATATTTGACATTTATGCCATGAATATAATGAGGTATTTGGATGATTGCTGATTGAATAGTTTTGCATTCGTGTGGCACAATTTTGATATACCTATTAGAATTGCATCCTCTTTGTTCTTCTAGGACTTTTTATGTACATACTATTAATATTACTTAATACTATTATACTATTTAATGGATAGCTGATCTGTAATATATAATAATACATATTATTGAAGTACATACCTAACTTACGTAGTATTGTTTACAATTATTTATTTAGTGATTAGTCTTCCTACAAATAAAAGACCTTCCCTATTCCTTGTTTTTAGGGTTCCGTAGCCAAAATGGCAAAAACGGAACCCTTATAGTTTCGTCATGTCCGTCTGTCCGTCTGTCCGTCTGTCCGTCTGTCACAGCCGATTTACTCGGAAACTATAAGTACTACAGTGATGAAATTTGATGGGAATATGTGTTGTATGAACCGCTACAAAAATATGACACTAAATAGTAAAAAAAAGAATTGGGGGTGGGGCCCCCCATACATGTAACTGAGGGATGAAATTTTTTTTTTCGATGTACATACCCGTGTGGGGTATCAATGGAAAGGTCTTTTAAAATGATATAAAGTTTTCTAAAAAACATTTTTCTTAAAGTGAACGGTTTTTGAGATATCAGCTCTCAAAGTCGTAAAAAGTATGTCCCCCCCCCTCTATTTTTATAACTACGGGGTATAAAATTCTAAAAAAAATAGAGGTGATGCATGCTAATTAACTCTTTCAACGATTTTTGGTTTGATCAAAGTATCTCTTATAGTTTTTGAGATAGGTTGATTTAACTGTAATTTATTATATTTGCTGCTACGGAACCCTTTGTGCGCGAGCCCGACTCGCACTTGGCCGGTTTTTTTACCTATACGTATAACTTGTCTCCATACGACCTACCACGTCAATCACGCACGAAATCGATATCGTTTCGATTACCCGTGAATCGATTAATTGTTTTAAATCGATTTTTTCAAATTAAAATGCAATTACGTGCCCTCAGGCGACAGTTCTCACTCAGTGGGTATCAAAGGCTGACTCATGACTGACCGGTTCCTTGGTCACTGCCGTAACGTAACTTGTTCGTTTGTTATAATATAAATATAATTACGAACAATTATGTATTTATTAATATTAAAGCGGAAAGATTTGCATCTATCCATACAATCATACAAAACATTACACTTTATTTGAAAGAAAGAACAGAAGATATTTAACGAATAACTAAATACAGAAAAGGAAAGGGAAAGAAACATTTATACCATGTTAAAAAGGCGACCTTATCGCTTATAAGCGATCTCTGCCAGGCAACTGTTGGATAGGATTGTTTTATATATATGAACATACGTATTATACTGGTAATGGGGTAAAAGTTTGTTTATGATTTCTTTTCTCTAATGATTTATGCAAAAAAAATATCGCGAAAGATCTTTTTACGTTTGATGTTGCATCACGTTTTAAATTTATCGATATTTGTTCAACACTTTTAGATTTAAATGTTCCAAAACATCCATTATTTAAAAAGAAGAAATATTTTTTGAACCTCCTTAATTTCAGAAACGATAAGATTTAAAAGCATTGCGAGTGATCTGTATTTTGAATCAATTTTCGCAATTATATTTTATGCAAACTTTCTACATAATAGCCAGTTTGGAAAAATAACAATGTGATATAAATTGCGCGTTGCTATAAAAAGTATTATCTATAGAGCTATATATTTCAATGATATTTATAGACACGCAGTTAATCAAAACAACGTATGTGTGTGCTATCTCTGTATCTCTGTATGCCTCTGTTATGTGCCTCTGTTTAGACACAATATACAGATACAATCAGTAGGGAAACTTCATACAAAATTTTCGAAATGGCTCACGCACACAAGTAAGCGTGTTTACGAAAATCGTAAGGGTATAATGACAATTAACAGATATAAGAATACCCTTAGACAAGCTTGCTTGTGTGCGTGAGCCATTTTGAGCGTTTTTATGAAGTTTCCCTACTGGTTGTATCTGTATATTGTGGTTTAGAGTTGTTATCAAGATTCCGCAATGATTCATAACTCACTGTTAATTGATACTGTCTGTATGTGCAGATAATAATTTCTAAAGATAAGATTTATTAGATCTAAAGATATCGCTAATAGATATACATATTTTAATTATTTATATCGCTATGATTATCTCGTTAAAATATATAATCAATAAAAGTTTCATATAGGGTTTTCGAAAAATATTATAATTAATTATCTTTCTATAAATGAACTTGTAACTTGATTATTAAGGCGGTTAGATTATTATATTATAGAGGACTTAATCACTACATAGTATAAAACAAAGTCGCTTTCTCTGTCCCTATGTCCCTATGTCCCTTTGTACGCTTAAATCTTTGAAACTACGCAACGGATTTTGATGCGGTTTTTTTTAATAGATAGAGTGATTCAAGAGGAAGGTTTATATGTATAATAACATCCATTAAATAGTGGAGAAGTACTGTTATTTTTGAGGTTTCTAATGTGATGTCGTAAATAATTACATTTTTTTCCGCTTACATTGCAAACGCAGGCTGAACCCTACGAGTTTTATCAAAATAATGTACGAAGTATTATACACATTGAAAAGGTCTACAGAAAAGTCCGTGATGGTATATGTCTATCTCTTATGGATAACCCACAATAAATTTTTTGTCATTTACTTTTTACGACAAATAATGGCTAATTTTCGAAGCGATTTTAACCAATACAGCATTAATCCTTAACCAATTAAATACCTTGAATACATTGTTCATTTAATATAGATCTATATGGCCCTTTACACCGTATGATTTAAGTGAATATTTTCGAAGATATTACAGATTTAAAAATTGCGGGACGTAGCGTTTGCGGCGGTACCGGCCGGCCGCCCGGCTATATATTTTATACCCGTGCGAAGCCGGAGCGGGCCGCTATGTTTTTATATACAACGTTCACAGTTTTTCTGTAGTGTATTTAGTATCAGCATTGCACCCGTGCGAAGGCGGGGCGGGTCGCTAGTTGTAAAATAATTCGGAGATTCTTCACGCAATAAAAGCAATTTGAGTAGTGATAAAACTTGTGATAAATGGCGAAGATACGAAACAAACGACGCGGGAGACGATGCAAGGGCAAATTGCGGCACATGCTGCACTATTTGGGGTGAGTTTTCGTTGCTGTGATAGACCGAAAAATTTTTTTCAGAATCATATGTCATATGTGTTATAACACAGTGTGTAACTCGTTGTTATCGTTAATTTATTGAATATCGTAAAACCTGTGACTAAATCAAATTGTTTCTGTTGATAAAAGGGCGCGATTTGAAATGAATAATTGTCTTTATATACGGCTATTTAGTAAAATATTTTGACTCTAGATCAAGATAAATTAACACATTTTCACTGATTTCATTCACACTGAAAAGAATATTGAAATCTAACATTATAAATATACCTACCAAGGTGATACTCGATTTCATTCTATGAGGTGAATTAAACTAATCCAATGCAGTTAGAGATGCAGCAAAGTCAGTGTATAAAGGAATGACCCGTATCCTCAACGATGCATTGCCACATGACCATGGGACAATGTAATGCTATCGATGTCTTCCTTACATCGCTCCATTGAAGCGGACACATCCTAGCAGTGTGTGTATGTTTGTGAGTTAGTTGCACATAACTATGACCTATGTACGTATGTGTGGTTCCAGATTCGAATATTTTTTTTGTAGTTGCTAATAAATGCTTAATTCAAAGCTGCATAGATAAGAAATGCTATCAAATATAAGTAATGCTTATTATTATTATAAATCCTATAGGAACCATGGCTGATATTCAGGCAACAGCCGTACTTTTATATTATTATTATCACTTACATTAACGGTACCTACTATTGATAAATCTCCATTGCAATTTGCAGGACGAAAACATCGATAATATCAGTTAAAAGTAACACGCTAAAATAAAATAGGCTGACCCATCGCATATTAACACGTTCACTGCGGCACCTAAAATGCCAAACTTACCGTTGTTGCGGCATGTCTTCCATACTTCACATCGGCAAGTTCACCACTGTGCGTCATGTGCCATTTTTATCACATCGCACCTTCTGACTTTGAAGGTTAATAATTTCATGAAATTTCAAGATATTTCAAAATTTTTTTTTTCAGATAATAGTATTTATATATAGTCTAGTATATACCGCATAAATAGCTTTTAGTTTGACCCAATAGTTTAAAAGATATGAGGGAAAATGTAAACCCCTGATTTTGTGAAAAATTATTTGCCATCCCGCACTGCGTTGATACGGCATGTTTACAGTAATAGCGATGGGAAACACTGTAAAATAAAACATCGATATCGATATAAATCAATTTTGTATATTTCAGTCTGTTTTTTAACAGATAACGAGATCGTCGATACAAAAAAAAAACACATATAAAACAAGGTACTTGATAGAGTACTATCAGAAAATTGTTCAGTAACTTTTGTTTTAATTTGTTCAGTAACTTTTGTTTTAATGTTTTATATTATTTTCACAACTGTCATCACATTTTTGTATTTATGCTACGAAATAAAATAAAGTAAAAAAAACTAAAGCCTCTAAGGTATCATTGTCATTTAAAAAGACTCAAAAGAAAAGTGCTTCGGTCCTGGTGCATCACTATGCGAAACTGACACGCGGCGCGCTCGCAGTACAGTGCGGCATGAGGTGCTTGTCCATGGCAAAATATTTGACATGCCGCACACAAAAGAAACGGTTTCTTTTCTATGCGTTGTGTCCAATATTTTGCCATACGATTTTTAAACGAAATTGAGTCCTACTTCAAACTGTGATCACAAAAATATATTTGTCTCTTTTCTAGTCATTGATTAACATATAAAAAACCTCGCCGCACCACGGTGAAAACTGCGATTTTGGGCGCCGCACTGTGGTGTAGTCGCTGATGGCCCGATACTGGACATGCCGCAGTGAACGTGTTAATATCACGATATATCCCTCTTATGAATGAAGTAATTTTCTATAGGTAGATGCCTGCACAATACTAGTTTCTCATATAGCCTTTATATTTCTGTATGAATTGACATAATAACTAATAACTTGTCGGTTGTGTAATCATCACTCAAGTGAAGTGCTCTCATTACATGTTAATATGCACTTTTTATGTTTACATTGAGTATGAGTGGATTGTGTTAACCTACTCTTAGTTAAACGTTCTTGAATGTTGAGTTGTTTAAAGTATTGTTAGTATTGTTAATATGTTTGTAATTCGATTAGTCAAATATAGAATTCAATATAAAACACACCGATTACTTAGATATTATGTTGATAAACTTTTAGGCTATTTTTGTCAATAGGTATATTATTCTAAGCGTGCCGCTATTGTATTCTAGAAGATGGGGGAATCGTTAAGAAATAGTTAAAAATTAATATATTTGACACAAATCGACTGGTCGATATGCTATCACATAAACACAATAATAAAAATGTACCTATATATTACGCTTATTATTTCATACGATCTTGCAAACGTTTACGTCTTCTAACATTATTTTTATTGCTAGCACCATTTCAATTTAACATTAATATTCGCGTATACTAAAGTAAGATAATCTTAATTAGTATGCACTCGTAAATTTTACACTCTATGTATATGCGATGCTGAATAACCTATTCATGAAACTTTATTATTCAAAGTATGTAAGTAAAATTAATTTCTAATTTCTTACACGCTTTTGTCTCGACGCGTGGAACGACCGTTTCTTTTGTTTATTTTATTTATTTATTTATTTATTTATTAAGGCTCATTAGCAGCTGTACATCGATGAAATTACATAAAAAATACACAAAAAATATAGAACATGATGGACAACCAATAAAAAAATGAGCACTGCATGCACTATAAAAAATACGTTACAACACATTCAATACATTCCATAATTATCAGTTAATAAATTATAAACAAGTACATACTTAAAAATTAATTCAATTCAAATTATCCACAATCTTAATTCATAAAAAATAATAATCAACTTAGATAATAATTATAATTTAAAATAAGTAAAAAGCGAAACGTTTAAAACAGTCAAGTAAATTCATTTAAAACACAGAAATAATTCATTTTTTAAAACTTAGATAAACGACAATATCATAATATTAAAATTATGCGGTAGTATTAATTAAACACTGACATGGTTGATCGTAAGTAAGGTTTTTTTAAATTCCCCAAATTTGTCAAAATGTATATCCAGTGTGTGATTTATTATTATTCGATTGTAATTTCTACATATCCGCGGTAAGGGAGAGAAGGAACCCAACTTGGTCCTCATGACGGGCACCGATAACAGAGGGATCGGTTTCCGTGGGAATTTACTAGGCGTTCGGAAGCCAATCAAGGAAAGCAGTTGAGGGCAGTCAATATTATTTCTAAGTAATTTGTATAAAAATAAAATATCAAAATTATCGCGCCTTCTCTCTAAAGATACCAATTTAAAATATTCCAGACGCTTCGAGTACGAAATTTTGTTAACTAGTTAGTATTTACAGCTCATATATTTGCGTCATTATGGAATATGGAACAATACTAACACTTATTATTATTATAGTACGAGTATATTATATTGTACTAGCTTTACGCCCGCGGCTTCAACCGCGTTTTCAAAGAAAAACCCGCATAGTTCCCGCTCCCGTGGGATTTCCGGGATAAAACCTATCATATGTGTTAATCCAAGTTACCCTCTATATGTGTGCTAAATTTCATTGTATTCGGTTCAGTAGAATTTGCGTGAAAGAGTATCAACACACAACACATACACATCCTTACAAACTTTCGCATTTATAATATTAGTAGGATAGTAGGATTTACAGCTCATACATTTGCGTCATTATGGAATATGGAACAATACTAACACTTATTATTATAATAGTACGAATATATTGTTTAGTATGTGCATGTCGCAGTGCAGTATGAAGAGATGTTAGTCTCATATACAGAGTGTATATTAAGGTCATTTAAATGGGTGCGTCATTGTGATATTTTTATCTATTAAAAATATGATATCAGATGTGTAAATAAATGGTGACGAATGATAGGTTTATTTGTTTCGAATTGGATAAAGGATTGCCAGGTTTTGCGTCGATAGAACCTAATGGAGGTTTTTTAGGGATTTACGTAAGGAACGCTATTTTGAATGTAGATTTAAGATAGTAAATAGTGACATTTAAAACGTCTTCTCTATACTCTGCATCTGCAAACAAAACTTAATTCAACATAACCGACTACGATCAATATCCAAAAACAAAATTATCTTCTCTCACAATTTATATTTCACGTTAACAAAGTATTGACACGCATTGCATAAGGAGGTACATAAAGTGTAAACGCAATCCCAAAAAAACAATGGTGCGGAATTAGTTGAAAATTAAATATTATGTATGTATGTGTAAGCATTGACAGCGAACGGCCGGACACCTCGTATAGGCCGAGTGAAAGGCGCTAGGTAATCACTATTTGTAAATCTTGCTAACCTGTAAATAGGGTTGGCGATGATTACTTGTTAAATATAGTAAAAACTAAAATGAGAGGATTTTTAATTATATTTTGTAATTGAGACAATGACTACCTAACTAACCGACTAACTAACAAGAAATATGAAACTAACTAAGGCCAGTTTACATGAGATACTGTTCATTGTTTTGATAAGTACTCTATTAGATAAACAGATTTGTTATGCATCTGCCTAATTGATACCATATGAAGATATGAGGAGAGTGTTTATTTTAAATGGATATTTGTATAAAAATACTTACATACTTATGTTATCTTAACACATTATTTCCTGCCGATCTCATCGTGTTATCCACCTGTTGTGTATGACAACAATTTTTAAGAAATTCATATGTAAAAATAAATAAAAACTTTCTTGCAGCAACCCTATTAACGTTTAACAAACGGACGTGACCACGCATGATGCATAACAGTATCATTGATGTAACTCGGTTTCCGGACGAACGGCGAATATGCGTGCGTCTCAATAATTATGATATAATGAATATAATCACGGTTATTTATTGTAAGCGGAATTTGTTCGTATTGATTGAATGCTTGAGTAACGCATTACATATTTTTATTGTTAGTCAACGAGCAATGAATTACGGCTCACTTATATGGTACAACAGAGTAATAAATGGTTATAATTGTTTGGTGTTTCTTGCGAAACTGTAATTCGATATGTCATATGCATCATGTGATAAAGACTTGTGTACTTTAGGAGTTAAGTAACTTGAATAATATGTTTTTCAGTAGTAGATTTTATTGTAATCTGTAAAAGATGAACATGACCATGACCATATATCCCTTTATTGTTAACTGTAAAATATCCACTTGACCTTCAAATATTTAGACCGTACATAATATTATGTATGACGTTTACAAAGAGCCAACGATCAAATTGTGTTCATTGTTGCAGAGGGGCGGTGTGTGAGTGTCGCACCGCCATGTCGCACCACAGCGACGAGCAGGCGCTGCTCACGGTCACCTCCGACTCGTTCTGGGAGCCGGGCAACTACAAGCGCACCACCAAGCGCGTGGACGACGGCCACCGGCTGTGCGGCGAGCTGCAGGCGCTCGTGCAAGAGCGAGCCGACATCGAGAAGACGTACGCGAAGAGCCTGCGAGGATGGGCCAAGAAGTGGAACGACCTGATTGAGAAAGGTATAGTGCAAGTACAAGGCATTTATCTACTGCGTAAAGCAAAAGTATTGAAGGATTCACGAGATAGATCGAGAACTTGCGCGCGTCATAACGGGGCGTCAGAAATCAGAATGCACGCTAAGTACGCGTTCTATAGGACAAAACCGAGATAGTTACTTATTGAAAATGTAAGAACCACGTTCCCATCTGTTTAAAAAAGTAAGCAAATAATAAACGCACTTCGTACAATATATTTAACTCAAAAATACCTGCCACTGAAATTAAATCTTGAGGTGTGCAACGCAATTAGTTAATTAGAGACCACGTATAAATAAGTGTATGTCGTAACTCGTATTTAATTACATTATAAACGTAAAAGCAGTACTGTCTCATTAAAACACCGATAAATCCATTCTGTTCGAAAGTAGTGAAAGGGGTTTTTATTCACAGCTGCTTGCGTTATTGTTAAAAGCAAATCTTATTATTACGAGCCTCTATCGAGACGAGTCAATAGAGGAAACACATTTATAATGTGAATTGATAAATCGTTGATGTATAAGCGGTTGTTCATATTATGATCTGGTTGATTTGAGATTGAGGTATGTGAATGTAAAGCAATATGAATAAGATCAAGTTCCAGGTCTAATAAGTATGAAAGTTTGTATCCTGACGTAAGAGCAATATGTAAAGCAATATGAATAAGATCAAGTTCCAGGTCTAATAAGTATGAAAGTTTGTATCCTGACGTAAGAGCAATATAATCCTACTAATATTATAAATTTGCAATAATTAAAGTAATTAATGTAAGAACTACTTTTGAACCCATAAATTATATTTCATCTGTGGCACATCCTACAGGCTACACTATAATAACTATTTAAACAAAATTACCGAAAAAAAGAATTCATAACGTACAAAATTCGCCGCGTCATGTCAGCTAGCACCATATACATCACAATCAGTCAGGTTAAACAAAATACTTGGCAAGGCATACATAATAGCTGCGCCCCGCGTTTTCACTCGCGTGGCTCCGATCCTGTTGGTCATAGCTGATATATAGCCTATAATAGCCTTCCTCGTTAAATAGACTATCTATCACTGAAAGAATTTTTCAAATCGGACCAGTAGTTCCTGAAATTGGCGCGTTCAAACAAACACATTCTTCAGCTTTATAATATTAGTATAGATTGGAAGAGAACATGCAGTTTATCAAAACAACGGTTATATGTCTGCTGATGTTATATAACAGCTGTAGTATAGTAGTTGTTATAGGTAGGTGCTCGTCCCGCCCTTTGCAAAGGTCACGGTCGAATTCGGTTCGGTTCTGTGGATATTCGATAGGTAGGTATGTATTGTGCATTGGTTTTGATGGTTTGGTTATGATTTGAGGGGATTTTGCTATGTGCGTGGAAAGCTTTGAAAATAGGGTTAGGAAGAAAGGAAATCGGAAAAATGAGACTGTATTAGAAGATTTTACTTTACACTTTATTGCAATTAATCTATCTGTAATAATTTGCAAGACGTCCTTGTGTAGTGAAATTATTCTTATTCGAGATCTTAAATTGAGAACCTGTCCCATCTCTTTCTATCAGCCTATCTATCGAAAAACGAAATAAAGAGAGAAATCGCGAACCACAATCACATAAAACTTCATAAAAGAGTTAATATACTTTTATCACAGAATTTTCTGTCGTACGCAATATGATGGTAGAAGATCTTATCGTGATATTTTGAGGCCTCATTCAGATAACGAGAAAAGCCGTATGACATTATCTGGCTCGTATCTTGAAGTATACGTCAATTTAGTAGGTACTCTACCTGTATAATGTGTGTTATTTATTTTAAGTGTACAAAATCTGAAAAGTTATAATATGTATTTTGAATTTAAAATTTGCAATATAAATATAAATAGTTTACGTACCCTATGTGTGTGATAATCCAAATTTATGTAAACTCAATTTATAATGCAAAAATGGTTTACCTGATATTCTTTGATTTCTTAGATTTTACCCGCCCACTACAAACTACCTATATGTATACAATAAACATACTACAAGTTCAGGATCCATCGCCCATTTTTGCAAGTGACTACTATCAAGCTAATTTTCCGTTTGTAGCTTTATTTTGATGAGACGCCCAATAATTTCGTGTACGAAACTCTCGATTGTGGTAGCTAACAGAGATAACAAGGATAAAATTTTTTGATTTGATGGTTCTCAAATATTTATTACTAACTGAATTTTTTTTTTGTTCAATCTCAAGATAATTATCTAAATTATTCGAAAAAATATTTGTCCTACAAAATCTATGGTTTGTTCAAAGAGTCCCCCTTTCCAAAGTGTATCGATAACGAGGTCATCATAAATGATTACTAACAAGCTGATTTTTTTGTTTTCACTTAGTTAATGTTTATATAATTCAACAGACATATTGTCCTACAAATTGCGTAGTAAATATTTGAGAACCATCAAATCAAAAATTTTTATCCTTGTTATCTCTGTTAGCTACCACAATCGAGAGTTTCGTACACGAAATTATTGGGCGTCTCATCAAAATAAAGCTACTCACGGAAAATCAGCTTGATAGTAGTCACTTGCAAAAATGGGCGATGGATCCTGAACTATACCTTGGAATTAATTTATGAAGAAAATTCATATAATTATATTCAATACCTATAGAATAACATGATACATCTTTATTCAATCTCATGTTCTTAGAAATGACGTCATTTATCTTCAGTCTTAGGTATCACGTTTTCATCAAAGAAAATTCAACACGTACAGACGTAATTTATATTCAATCAAATGGTAATTCACTGTATGCATCGCATATTGCATTGTTTCATAGTATGCATAGTATGTACGTATACATCATGCTTTTTGCAATACATTGGATACCTACTTGCATTTTGATCAACTGAATAATACCCACTTTCTTTCACATTTGTATAATGAATGAATAAATTAAGCTGCTGAGATGCTTTACATAATCTATGTTATCACTTAAAATTACTACATATTACTAGCTGTGCCTCGCGGTTTCACCCGCAATGCTTCGCTTCTGTTGGTCTTGATGTGATCGTGATGATATATAGCCCATAGCCTTCCTCGATAAATGGTCTATCTAACACCGAAAGAATTTTTCAAATCGGACCAGTAGTTCCTGAGATAAGCACATTCAAACAAACAAACAAACTCTTCAGCTGTATAATAGTAGTACCTATAGAAGATATTATACCCATAAATAACATAAAAGAAAGTGAGCGTATTTTAATAATCTTATTGCAAAATTAAAGATAGATTACAAATTATCTATAATAATAGAACGAACCTTGACACATATAATAACTAATTATTAATTAACAGCACAAAAGACTTCGAATCAAAACGTAATTATTTAATTAATACGAATTTTCCATGCTATTATTATCTAAAGATATAATATTTCGAATTGATTATTCCTCGATTGTAACTTGTAAGTGCTTTCGAGATAATCCCATCTTATCCTTCCTACTAATAATATTAAAAAAGCGAAAGTTTGTGAGGATGGATGTAGGTATGTGTATGTATGCTTGTTACTCTTTCACGCAAATACTACTGAACCGATTACAATGAAATTTAGCACACATATAGAAGGTAACTTGGATTAACACATAGGATAGGATTTATCCCGGAAATACAACGGGAACGGTAACCATGCGGGTTTTCTTTAAAAACGCGGGTGGGGCCGCGGGCGGACAGCTTGTATAATCTAAGTTGTAACTTATGTTATTATCGCGTTAAACTTAATTGCTACTTTACGGTAGTGGATGCACTGATCTGCGATGCAATCTTATCCAGGCGCTGGATTTAATTACTAGACTCGCCGGTGTTTAACTGTATGCGTTTTATTAGTATTTCTTGGATATGTATTGTTATGTTCAAAGATCTATGGTTTATTTAATTAATTTGTAATTCTTTATTGTACAAACTTAAAAAAAATATTATGAAAATGGAGTAGTGTTACGAAAAGTGCATAATTTGCTCAAGATGCGGCCTAATTGCGGGATAGGAATCTTTACCAGGCAACCTGGATATTAAATGAAATACGTTTGTTGTTTGTTTGTTCTTGTATTGTATATTACTGAACGGATTTTTATATATTTTAGGAAATAAATTAGTCCTTTTAAGGATATTGGATTATTATAATGGAAAAAAAATAAAATTTGTATGGGAAACAACTGTCGCGTGTCCGAATGTTCGTGCGATATACTTAGTAATTGATATGATGTTTACATGTTTTGTACTATTTTGCATACATTTAAATGTATTTAAGTCCATTTGTATTTATGTGGGTTATCTGATGGAGGTCGAACTATGAGTAATGTAATGCTATATATAATATTATATTGAAATATATTTTTGCTCATATATTTATAGATAAAGGGAAATGATTGTGTAGTTTATTAAAATAATTATAATTTTAATAAATTAAGAAAATTACTCTTAATGATATCTCTGTACGTATGCCATAAAAAATAAGTGTATTATCTCTTGTTTTAAATTAGAAAGTCAAATTACGCAGATATTTTAGATATTTATAATTTATTGTATTTATTAAAATTTCAAGTAATCTCGATTACAAAATTATATGATGTATAACCTCTTGCTTTCTCTTTACTATTTAATAAATCACCTCGTAATATGTACGCACTACTCACTAGTATTTCTGAGAATGTTATCTTTATTTATGGATGGTTACTTCATGAAGTACATTACGTGTTCGGTGTTAAACATAGCAAGGCTAGCTGATTGCCGCTACTTTGCCTGCGAAATCTATACTCTATACTTAATTACTTAATTAAACAAACTCTTCAGCTATATGATATAATAATTATATATAGCTGAAGAGTTTGTTTGTTTGAATGCGCTCATGTCAGGAACTACTGGTCAGATTTGAAAAATTCTTTCGGTGTTAGATAGCCCATTTATCGAGGAAGGCTATAGGATATATATTATATAATCAAGCTATGACCAACAGGAGCGGAACATTGCGAAACCGCGGGGCACAGCTAACGATAAAGTCAAGCTGGTGCGTTCGATTCCCATATTAGAAATGTACCTATTGATGTTAGAAATACGTTTAGATGTAATATACAGTATGAATTTTCATTTCACTTTATTTCATTGTAAATGCATAAATTCTCTTAAGATTAATTTAAACTTAATATTCACGATACCTTTTTTTTTTTTTTTTTTGTGTGGTGTCTCTCAATGTTAGCCAGAAGGGCTTCTACATTTTAACGCGGACGCGGGGGTGAACTGAAGGTTCACCCTGGTAGCGACATGCACAAGGGCGTCCCCCCTTGACGGGGACCACGAACCTCGGCTTGGGCTGTCGCTTGAGTGGAGGAGGCCAGAAGGGCCCTAATCGGACGGGACACGATACCTTAAACATACGTATTGTATAATGGTATATTGTATAAGCAGTGGTGGCTCAGTGGTGAGACCTCGGACTTCGAATCGATAAGTCCGGGGTTCGAGACCAGGTGAGCGCGCAGGAAATAAATTGATTTTTCAATTTATCTGCGCATGTTGTTACATCACCACTGCTCGAACGGTGAAGGAAAACATCGTGAGGAAACCGACATGTCAAAGAATTAAAAAGTTCGACGACATGTGTCATCCGCCAACACGCACTTGGCCAGCGTGGTGGATTATGGTCTGTACCCTCATAGGAGGCCCGTGTCCCAGCAGTGGGAACGTATATGGGCTGATGATGATGATGATGATGATGAATGCATAAATTCTCTTCAAATTTTATAAATCTCAATAAGAGACGTGATTGCGACATACCTTCTTTACAAGATTAATTTAAACTTAATATTCACGATACCTTAAACATATACGTATTGTATAATACTTAATGAAACCTTAAGAGTCCGTATCGATTTTAGAGTGATTTTGACTTGTTTCTGTAATTCTTTAGAAGCTCGTTTAACAAAACTAAATTAGTAACAATGTGTGATGATATCTTAAATTAAAGATTCATTCAATATCTAAAATACGTTCGAGACAATTTATTGATATTCATTGTCCAGTTTGTTTAATAGCCAATAACCTGAGACGTGTTTCAATTTTTTCCATGCGGGACGTTCGTGTCTTTGTATTTTACACGGAATTTAATAGAAGAAGTTTTCTTATAAAATATACAACAGTAAAGACACTGAGACATCCTAAAATATGTTCGAGGCAATTTAAGTACTTTTATTGAAAAATTCAAAGAAAATCTAAGTTAAAAAAGCCTTACTTTGATGAAATTTTATGCGTATATGGCGTCGAATTTCTAGTTCTTACAACAGAGTTAAAAAAAAATAAAAAATCACACTAAATGATAGGTTAATGCTTAAAAATTTGCAATAAAAAAAAATACATATTATATGTTTTATGAAAGAAATGGAATAATTTAAAGTTCTCTAGAATTTTCGATTATATACGGGAGCGCAAACGTTGTTACGGCAGATCTATATAATCGAATATTCTAGAGAATTTTAAATTATACCATTACTTTCATAAAACATAGTAGTTAGTTTTTTTAAACGAGCTCCTAAAGAATTAATGAAACAAGTCAAAATCACTCTAAAAAGCGATACGGCCTCTTAACGTAATTGTATACTGGGTTGTATAACGCTGATAAATATTGAACGAATTCTTGTTTGGGAGAAATTTATCGGCGAGGATAAGAATACTGATTGTTTGAATTAATTTTCGAAGATAATTGAAAGTGAGACACGTCTCGTATACCTACAAATTGTTTTTACTTGGATCCTTAAAATGGCATACACGTAAATATAGTTGTTTACCAATACCTTGAAGTAATTTAATGAAGCTATTGAGCACGTTATTTCAAGTAAAATCGATAATTCGAAAAGTAATAATAAGGGTTTATATTTTTCTTCTTCTCCATAGATACTGCATTCCGAATCGGTGGTAAATGTTAAAAATATTTAATGACGATTCTAAAGTGCTTCTAAAACAAGTCTATAATTGAATAAATAAATGTTTGTATATTGCCCATTTTATATTACTTCTGTCGAGGTCGAGGAACTAGCAGTGGTGAACTATTTTCTCAAATTTTTGCAATATTTTAATATTATGAAAGGTACCACTATTTTAATATTTACTTTTTTCTCTGCCGCCAAAAAATATTAATTAAGTTTATTGAACACATTTTAAAATTCTTATAGGTTACCCGTACGTAATACTTGTTTTTAGACGCAATTACAGATTCGCTCTCACTATCCATAAGTGTCCATCTCATTAAAAAGGAATAATTTTGCCACTATTACACCATCAGTATATTCTATTACTTACATCACTAATTTTCATTACATAATTTGTGAAAAATTGAAAGTCAAGGGTTGCGCGAACAGCCTCAGCGCATTCTGCGCACGGGCAGCGAATTCGATTCTCGTTTAACATTCCGTATCGGTACCTATTGAAATGGAAAGTCGTTAGCGCACACACGTCCGATTGATTTGTGAACGAAACACGTCTGCTATATGTGTTGGGTTACGTGTGTGATGTGTTTGAATGTTTGTTTTAAGGTATATTGGTGTTTACAAAATGTTTAGGTTTTATAGTTGTGTGTAGGGTGTTGATATACAATAAGAGCCCGTAAGAAAATCGATTCACCTTTTCTTTCTGCTTTCTGTATTATCGAGACTAGACTGGATATTAAACATTATTTGAACGATCAAGATTTTTTTAGGTAATTGTTATTACTGCAATTATATTTCGTACGTTTCTTACTGTTTGTTTGTAACGAATTGTTTAAAAAATCGGCATGTAAACGGCTGTTCATATGTGATTTACGAGTATCAAATTTAATATAGTGCAATTAATGTTATATTAAAATGGATTTCATTATCTCGTAAAGAAAATAAATGACCTTTATATTACGGTTAATTAGGGACTTGCGTAATTAACTTGCTTCCGTTGTGAGTTATAAATTCGTTTATTGCCTTTTCTATATAAAACATAGTTTTTAAAGCTTGTATATTTTATTAATGACATGCTTTTTGATCCATTCGTTTGTACGCTAGTGCGTTCTTTGGTGTTATCCACATTAAAACTGTATATATACTATATAGTCATACTAGCTGTGCCCCGCGGTTTACCCGCGTGGCTCCGCTCCTTTTGGTCTCAGCCTATAATAGCCTTGATAAATGGGCTATCTAACACAGAAATATTTTTTCAAATCGGACCTGTAGTTCCTGAGTTTAGCGCGTTCAACAAACAAACTCTTCAGCTTTATAATATTAGTATAGATATTTTATTAGAGCTAGCGCGCACGAGCAACTTTGTCTCCGCAGCTATTTTGTCTCCGCAACTATTTTGTCTCTCCCACCTATGGACTAGTATGAAAGTGCGCGCACGTAGCGACGCAACTCCCCATACAAATTGATGGGAGAGACAAAATAGTTGCGGAGACAAAGTTGCTCGTGCGCGCCAGCTCTTAATGACATGTTTTTTAATCTACATAATATTTCTATGTACACTAGTGCGTTCTATGGTGTTTCACAGTAAAACTGTATTTTATAGTAATATGAGTAATATAGCTGGAAAATACGTATCAGCTTTTATACACATAATTTAAATTTAAACGACGAAATTAATAGTTTGACACCGATAAGATAGTAAAAACGGTTTTTAATGGACGATTTAATTACTAGTTAAACTGTAGCTGTAGCATTTTTAGTTAAATATTTAATAATTTAAAATTATATGAATCAAGTACCGTAGCAAGTCTTTCACGTACCTACACACAAAATAAAAGGTTTATTTTTGAAAAAAAAAAACATATTAACCAATCAAGTAACTTACGTTCCAAATTTCATTTCGGTTTAGACATGGATTAGCCTTCCTCGAGAAATGGACAAAAATGGGATATTTTTTTAAATCTAACACCGAAAAAAATTTTCAAATAGCACCAGTTCCTGAGATTAGCGCGTTCAAACTCAGCTTGATTAGTATAATAGAAGATATTAGATTTAATCACGATTAAGCCTTAATATTATACAGTCATTATATAAATAGGGTTCATAATGTATCGGTACATCGGAATTGAAACATGACCAGCGGATAAATTGAAATTCAGCAACAGGTATTATCGTAATAATTTATACGTAATCTCGCGTTCAGACCTCTATTACTATTAAATGTTGAAATTATTGTATTAGTGTACATTTCCAGGCAGAATACATTATTCTCTATATACGATACTAGCGGTTCGCCCCGGCTTCGCCCGTGGTACCTACATGTTTACGTTTTTTTTCATAAAAACTATCCTATCTCTCAAGTTGGATCGAACTGCACATGGTGTGCGAATTTTATTATATTCGGTTAAGTGGTTTAGGAGTCCATTGAGGACAAACATTGTGACACGAGATTTATATATATTAAGATTATTATTTATTTATGCTTTAGATGCTGGATGTTTTTATTTTATGTAATCTACTGATTAGTATAATAGAATCTACAACCTACTGGTTGTAAAGGTATATCTATTCTTGGACATGCACATTGATTTTGTAACTTAAACAAATAAACGAAACATACGTCGAAAAATGGTATGTATAAAAAAATGAATCGTCGGAATAAATAATATAATGAAAATCGAATTTTAAATTCGTGAAAAAGACTTCAATTTCTTTAAAAAAAACTATTTAACAAATAATAGACAAAAATCGATCACGAGTTTGGGTTAAAATTAGCGTACTTACTCCACCTCACCAATTATTACCGGGAAGTATGTTTATATAATAAAACCAAGTAATAAAAATGTCATTTTTTGTAATAGGTATCATGAAAATTATCCCCTAGAGATGTATTCAGTCCTCAAGTTCGAAATAAACATCATCTCATAGAGAAGCCTTTCAGCTTGAGGTCGCGTGTCGTCATTATCTAATAACGCAGCCAATGTCGGATGTAACTGATTACGCGGAAGACGCATACACTGTTGGGGATTTTGTATTTATTCGTATAACATTGTAATGTGTAATTGCTTGCCTGCACTTGCAACTGTATGCGGTTATGTATAGCGAGGTTGACTACCGGTGGCGCTTGCTTGACATGTACTCTGCAATGTCATTGAATTTTACTCGTATGTCTTCACTTAAACTATATTCCTATTAGATGTTTATGGGGAGATTCCCTCGTTCGCTGTAAATTGTTCGAAATGTCGGTTTACCAATATATAAATAATGAATAAATCGCGTTTAAAATCCGTAAAAGTCTTTAAATTCTAAATGTACCTGTGACGTAAAATCAAACACAATAAAATACTGTCGCATAATAAATCTTAAAATTAAAAAAAAAAAAATGTTTGTAATCGGGTATTATTTGTTATTGTTATAAATAAGATACCTATGTTATGTTCAGTTTTATTTTTTGATCTTTCATGAAATAGCATTTTTATTTTAGAAAGGAACTCTATCGAATTATGATAATATCCTGTAAATATAGATTATAGTAATTTCTATTTGATGTTAATAATAAAATAAATGTTATATCCCAGGACCAGAATACGGCACGATGGAGGCCGCGTGGAAGGGCGGCATGGTGGAGGCCGAGCGGCTCTCCGACCTGCACCTCAGCGTGCGCGACCGCCTCGTCAACGACGTCATGGCGCAGATCAAGAACTGGCAGAAGGACACGTATCACAAGGTCAGTTGGAGCCCTTAGTGACGTCACTGTAGGAATATATTATCTGGGTTGTAAATCTAAGCCCGGCCGTACACGGACTGCTCGAGCGTGAATGAATGTCTATAGTTCACCGCGCGGTCGCGGCTTCAAGCCGTCGGTCTCAACTGCTTGAAGCGGTTCGTGTACGGCCGCCTTAATTCTTGTGACTTTGTTTTGCGCAATTTTGACACAGCCTCCGGGACTATAGGTATATGATGAGCGGGAACTAACGTTGTTCATGATAGGTCTACGATTTACTCGTGTGACTGCTATATGATCCGCGGATTCAAATAATCAACACGCGCGTCCGAACAAATATTCAACGAAAAAGCTAGCTTTTTCATTTTATTAATTACTTTTTACTATAATCTCGGCATATTTAACAAATTAAATTTTTCGAATTTCAATGCGGATTCCATGCACATTAATATTATATGAGATAAATTAATTAACTCCGTTATGTTTAAGCCTTAAAAGTAACCGTTAATAAAAAGGAAAGTTGTGTAAAATTAACCAGATTATATTATTTACTCGAGGCGAAAGTTAAAAGTTATGACGTTTTAAGCAAAAGTTAACTGAAGAATAAAATTAATAAAATAGTAAGGAAATGCAAAAATTATGAAGAAATTTTAAATACTTAGTGATAAAATAAATAACCCTCATTATCTTAAGGGCATTTTGCATCAAATAATATTGCAATATTTAACCAAATTTTAACTTAGTACTCCATAACGTAGTACCTCGTTAGCATTTGTGTATGTTCCGTCAACATTTACATTTGTATTGTTAGAAAGGTATAGGAAAATAAAGTGTTTTTTTTATTGTTAAAAATAAAACTATTTTTGAATGTTGCACACGTTGGAACTTCGAATGGGTTGTTCATCAGAGCGCTGTCAGGTGCGGAAATTAGTCAATCCACGGGCTCCCAGCTTCATGCCTTCATATGACAGTAACTGCAACGGAGATAGCGTTTCATACAAAATCGATACAAGAGTATTTTGATACCTACATGGTCATATTTTCTGTTGTGTATGAAACGAATGTACTTTTGATTAGAAAACGTTGTTTTTAAACCAATCTCTGCCTATAGGTATTATTCAAACTATAATGTCTTGTTAATAGCTAAGCATATTAAATATTCTTAAAAAAACTATTTATAGCATTTTAAGAGATCCTAACAAAAAAAAAGTTTTAAAAAGAGGATGATTTAAATATGGATGTAGCGAAACAATTTCTTAATGATACTATTGAAGTGTTTTTCGTTAAATTTAAAATAAGTATATCTTTTAGAAATAAAAATTTGTATTCCAGGACTAAGAACAGTAAATTCAGTTTTAATATTACATTATAAACTAGGTTATGCATTTGCCATACAGCAAGACATAACTCAGCGAGCGTGCTCGCGATCTCATGTTATATTTAAAGCGAGAAGTTATACGTTATACTTATATTTGCAAGAGATAGTATAAAGTATAAACTGTAAGGTATTATCTAATGTTATATTCAAGAAATGCGGCAACCGACCAGCCCGCTCGGCTTCCGACGTTATGCCTCGGAATGCAACTAGTTTTGTTATGTAGGAACTAGAAGGAAAGGATATACTTGATGGTTTTAGGAGTCTTAGCACCGTTTAGTATGGCATTTAGTTCGCAATTACGCCTTTGTAGACTATACACCTTGTGGACTGTGCAGTGTACATGTCAAATTTCATCTACATAGATAGGTAGGTTGTGGAGGTATGAGGCATGGTCGTTGATAGAAAATTTGACACAGTATCATTTGAAATGTATATTTTACTATAGTCTGTAGTCTGTATGCATGAAACATGCATCAGGATCACATTCTCGAAATTAATTTTGTACAATTTTACCTATTCAATCTTTGTGAAGTAAATACATCAACGATTTATCTGAGCGTGAGAGTGGGGAGGACATCTTTCGTAGATTATATATTTTATTTTCGTCACACGGTTCCAAAATATAGGTTAATTGATCCGACAGTAGGTATGACAAAACGATTAGGAACGACAGCTTTTACGCAAGTTAATATAATGCTTAGATTATGTGTATCTATTTGTTCGTTTATATAATACATATTACACACGCGTATCCAAGTATTTTCCACGGACATCCGTGACAGAACCCCGCGGTCTCACCCCAGTGGCTCCACTCCTGTTGGTCTTAGCGTGATGATATATAGCTTATTAATAGCCTTCCTCGATAAATGGGTTATCTAACACCGAAAGAATTTTTCAACCAGACCAGTAGTTCCTGAGATTAGTGCGTTCAAACAAACAAAAAAAACCCTTCAGCTTTATAATATTAGTATAGATAATGCACACTTGTAGCGCCATTTCGTTACATCACTGCTATTTGAATAAACGCATATTTTAACATTAGTTATTGTTAATGGCGAGCCAAGGATACAGTAATTAATATTTAATGCGCGACCCAGCTGCATTGTCTTCAAGATGGAGGCTCCATTAAAATTATTTGCGATGTTTCTGCAGTATAGCTAGATTTTTATTTATAAAAGGTATGTATTAGGTTTTAATTGAGACGTGGTTAAGGGGTCAAGCAAAAAGGTATAGAATACACGAGCGCGTAAACAAATTCAACTATGTATTATTTTTTCATTTATTTGTTATTTCTCTAATCGGAAGGAAAAACGTTTTCTCTTTTTCATTTAAAATTGTAAATACCTAATGTCTTATAAATAAAAACAATTATACGACGAGATAATAAATTTTCAGTTCACTAATAAATAATTCATGGCCGTACTTTCGCAATTTGCACATACTCTTATACATTTAGCTGTTAAAATAGTATCTCAATTGAAATATAATGCGGATAGAAGAAGTAGTAATTAGATTTAAAACGATCCATCAGTGTCTCATATCTAGCGTATGATTTTACAGTTTTTTTTTTCGGTTCTAGTAGAAAGTACTAAGGTACCAAGTTTACTATTGTTTTGTAAGCAAAACAGTTATTATTAACAGTAAAATTAATTATTAGATACAAAAGATTTCAAAGGAATATAGTTGAATGAATTTAAAATACTACATTTTATACTTACGATGTTTTTAAAATAATAATTTTACTATTTTAAACATGCAAAAACGTTATTTTTTACCAACACAAATAAATATTTTCTTCAATTTTTTTATATAATCAATGCCTTATTCGATTGCGTCTGTTTAATTGTAATGAGATTCACAGTAAAGTGATTAGCGGGGCCGCGATCACCAATGATTCAGCCATTGTTTTATATTAAGTACAGACGAGCACGTAATACATTGTGTACTTACATGGTGTTATGACATTGTGCGTATAGTCGTGTGCGCAAGTGCTTTTACGTGAGTTTATTGAGGCGCATATTGTCTTGTAGTAGCTGTGCCCCGCGGTTTTACTCGCATAGCTCTGCTGCTATTGGTCTTTGCGTCTTGTTATATTATAGCGATACATGGGCTATCTGACATTGTAAGGTGGTAAATGTTAAAAATATGTACCTATTGACGATTCAAAAGTGCTTCTAGAAGAAGTCTAATTGTATAAATAAATGTATGAGTTTGGGTTTGTTTTTGAGTTTAAGAATTTTTCAAATCGGACCCGTAGTCCCTGTTATAAGCACGTTGAAACAAACGGTACGGTAGACATTCTAAAACAGAGGTCTTCGGTCAGGTCCCAATTGTGAAATAAGTTCCCGTGTCTCCTTTTAGAGTATGTTACATGCATAGGCCACCTGACCGTGTATGGCACAAAAGACTCATCACCTATTTCCGCGTATAGCAAATCGAGAAGGATACATTTGATATACTTATTGAAATTAGTTTGTTTAATCAAATATTTTACTTATACCTTAGGGTTAAGGTCAGAGAAAATCCATACTAACACTATAAATGTGAAAGTCTGTCTATATTTTACGTTTCCACGACTAAATCGTACTGATTAAGATTAAGGTTAAATATTTTAAAAGTTTAAAAAGGTATTCCACATGCCTAAATAGTAATAGGGGATGAAAATATTTGCCCGTATTTTGTTGCGGAAAAACCGCAGGGCTCAGTTAGTGAAGTATAAATGCTCGCAAATGAGTAATCACAGTCCGTCCAACCAAAGCCCCTAAACGTTGAGCACGCGACGCATTCTTGCGGCTTTGCCCTTTCTGCATTCTCCGCAAGGCTATAATCTAATTTTAGATCGCATTCCGTTTTCTTTAATCTGCGTTTAGCTTTTATTCCGTTTTCATTAAACTGCGTTTGAAGTTTAATCCGTTTTCATTGATCAGCGTTTGCCGTTTAGCCACACATTAGCGCTTAACCAGCGTGGGGTATTTCTATTAATGCGTTTAGTGTTTCTGTTTTCATTGACCTACGTTTGACGATTAGCCACAGAGTAACCTGCGTGTGATATTTTTTTTAACCTATTTAAACTCTTTTCTATTTTCATTAAACCACGTTTGCCGTTTAGCTTAACGCTTAACCTGCGTATGATATTTTCTTTAATCTACGTGTAGACTTTATTCTATATTCATTAAACTACGTTTGTCGTTTAGTTAACCGCTTAACCGGCGTACGGTAATTGTAACTTCCACGTAGGAAACGTTATTCGATATGCAGAGAGGATATCGTGTGTTATTTAATTGAAAGTAATAAATAATGATGGTTTAATGCGCAGTTGTGTTATGTCAAGCTGAAGGGGATAAAATTGAGATTATTATCCTAGGCATAGATTGTTGAAAAGGATAATGTGGTTGCCTAAATTGACGTCATTGTGTGATTTTTAGTAGTTATCCTTTAGATACCTTAGGTAGAAAAATTTCGTTACCTTTTAAAAATAACTTCAACCTACAACCAATATCTAAATTTAGCTAAATTTGCAATTGCAAGGAACATTGCAATTTTATCAGAAAATTCCTTGCATTTCCCGACGTCGACGTTTAACTATTCTAGATTTTTTTCGTAGATAGCCGGCATAAGTCTAGACGGATCTGGCTGTTATCCTTACGAATTGTAGTTATGCAACTAGGAATACATAAAATTCAACAGAACATTTACTAGGATCTTCTCATTTTTCACTTTTACACATTTGTAGATTTACAGTTAGTTGATCATTCAAAAATAGAGGTACGTTTAGTGTATTTGACGTTAGGTACAAAAATATAATTTCATAATGTGGAGAATATCGTTCGATAATTATATTTAATCGGAATGAACGTTTTAATACGATAACCTTAGTGATTAGTCTTTATCGTGATTCATGTGTAATTATAGTAAATAGGTACACGTTCCATTTTACACTGACACCGACGTGTCATCGTCACTTATTTGTGAACGATAGTGATTTAGTTAATTACATAAATACTTAGGTAAATTTTTGTTTTGATTATTCGAAAAAAGATACTTGATATAAAAACTACTACGAGTAATACCCGATTTTGTTATCCATTTAGGCTATATTATTATTTCCGCCAACGAATTTTAAATATGTAATCTCATTTAAAGTAAAGTTAGTATGTCATATACCTACTTATATAAATAATCATTTTAGTGTAATTTGAATAAAATCAACATTTACCATTGATAATTTTCTATGACAAAAAGAACTTTGTTAAAACAGCCAATATCATGTTGAAAACCGAATATGCGTTCCTTTAACTAGTCTCTCAAAAGCTCTATAGAACAGTCAGTAATCATAATCATCAACAGAGGCTAAACAAGTTGGCCCAAATATCAATATGACCTTTACAATTATATCACATAGCGTGATTGATGGAATGCCATTGCGGCATGGCGACTGATTCTGCCGATCCACGGTTTAATTTCGTATATTGTTATGCAATATGTTATATTATGTAGGTAAGAGTTGTGTAAGGTGCTTCTTTAATTTATGAGTCGGTTCTTTAATATAGGGAGTAAAGTAATAGGGAAGTGTTTGTGAGCGTACTAGGTGGAAAATAATGTAGATTGTAAGGGTCTTGAACTTTGTGTTTTTCATTTAATTGTAATGAATAATCAAAGTTTCGAACCAAATATTAATAAATACTTTTTGTTTGTACATTCGTTGGTTGGTAGGTTAAGGTAAGCGAGGAAAAAATGTAATGCTTCTAAATAAAACTACCCACTTTTCTACCGATTGTTTAAATCTATCTTTAATGTAACGTAGTATTCCAAATAATATATTGAATTTTGAAATAACATATAAGAAGATATTCACAGGTGATTAAGTTGTGAAAATCCCCAGAGGATAATTGCTGCGAAATAACGAACACTGTATTATAGTTAATCGTTCCTCTCTTACCTATATCTCAAATTAACACATTCTAAAACGGTCAGACACGTGCAAATTTTTAAAAACATATAGAGTTAAGATTTAGTGCGCGATAAATATAATTTGTTGATCTTTAGCACAGATTAATAGTTACTACGTAATCTTTGGAGCGATTCGGGATAATCCTCTTATCTCAATCTTGGAGAATGAGTTCATTCCGGCCTCAGCAACAAGGACAGTTTTACTAGATTTTATATTTAGGAATTAAAGACTTTAACGGATTTTAAACGCGATTTATTCATTAAAATTAACACGAGAAAATACTAGATTTTATCATATTATAGGTACTTTGTGTTGTTATTTGATGAAATTGCATTTTCCTATAATAAATCAAAATACATTTAATTTAATTTGTTGATTTGTATATACCTAAAAGAGAGGAGCTATCTTCTATTCTAGGCATAGAAAACAAATTATTTATAAAAGGTTTGCCCTTTTAAAAATATGTCATTATTAATTGAAAAACATGTTAAAACCATACATTATTCATACGGCAGTGGGCTATTATTATATAGCTTAGCTTAGCTAAAGTTTTAACATACGCCTAAAAGCAAGACCTATTTTACTAAGTAGGGTGACTAAGTGATATTCAAGTTCAGACCTCTAGAGAACCTTGAAGTGTGGCCAGTTCGAAACAATTAGGAACTTTGTGTAAACTTAAAGTGTCTTGCGTTAAGCACTCAAGTTAACAATTCAAGTTAAGGCTTAACGATGTAAGTTAAACGGCAACAACGCGTTAGTAGGTCTATGTAGAGCACATACTGCCAGAGTAAAGTTTTAGCACCTATTTAAAGAACCGTCTGTGTTTATGACTTAATTTTTTTTTTGTATCGTAATTATAAAAAAAAATATTTTGTGGGAAAATTATGCTTTCTCACTTACTGACCTTGTAACCACCCTAATGCTAATGATTTATCAATTTTGTGTCACTTACATGTACAACAACAACAACTACAACCTAAACTTTCTAACGATTAAAACAGGATAGAATCAAGTAAGCTCACTTTCGAAAGAATTGTACATAAGAAAGAGAAAGAATAAGAAGAAGGAACACACTAAAAAATAACGGGTAACAATTTTCATTAAAATTCACCTTATGTCCAATATATAAAGGTAATTGCGTTTAATATTAATAAATCTATTTCAGTTCCATTTAAGCTGGTAGGTATAATATTTCATAAACATTTCGCAAATGTAATCATTATTGAACTAGCTTTGACCACATTCAAAAACCCAGACTGTACGGCGACTAACAATGGCTTACACGCTTCCCAAACCAGGTGTGAAGTGCCTAAGTCCATCTAGCTTATGTCTAGACGTCCATTCAGTGTTTACAGATCGTGTTCATGATACTACGTGTTATATTACAAACATGGTCCTTTAGTAAACATAGAGATTAATCTCCATGGACTTTGTTAAGGATTGTGTTTACGTGGCGCCGCCCAAGTGTGAATAATGAAGAGGGACGAAGGTTATTGCAATTTTATTTTACTTTTATGTGTTTGAAATGCTGTATGAAAAATGAAAATGGTAACATTTTTAAGCGTCGTTCAATAGTTATTAACGAAAAACTAAAATTTTCTTTTTGTCGAACGAACGAGCATTATGAGTCGCGTACTTTTGTTGTTTGTTGTAGGAATTAGTACCTAGTACCTACACCGAATGGCTTATTTTGTGTTACTTCAATAATTATCTGTAATGAAAATAATTGCTGTGATCATTTTTAAAGTCATGTAGGTACGTACTTACACTTTAAAAATATTTATTACTTTTTACTATCTACTTTCAGAAAAGTAAGTAATAAACACACGCGCCTGTATGCTCTGATTACCTTATTTTTAAGCCAGTTACTAAAACTCGGTCAAGCTCTGTCAAATTTTATATCAGTTGATGCGATGTTACATCGACCGAATTAAGAGATTAATTAATAATCCTCTTTATTGGATGAATGGGATCAAGTTTGGTTTACACTTGGCCGAAATAATACCACTGAATGATAGATATAGGTATAGTAGTTGTTTAGTAGTTTGTGTTTTTATAAGTAGTTAGTTTTATAAGTAGTCTAGTAGCACAGTATTACAATATCTATACAGTACGGAAACGAATGTACTTGTGC
>CAJQZM010034694.1:7211-23700 GCA_907164665.1 Colias nastes
TAAAGCATTGCAGATCGGAACAACCCCAGACATTGAGAGTATTTTACTTTGTAAGAGCTGAGATAGTAATAAAGCTGCAGCGACAGATCAAGTCGAGTCAAATTGGACAACTGCTACAAAGGAAGTGCTCATGCCTTCACTTGTTAAAGGTGTTGATATTAAAATCGTATTGTACGTGTTTTGCGGACTGCATTGCGTCGTTCTTGTATAGGTTTAATAAGTATTCGTACTGCAATTGTACTTACTTTACTGTGTTCTCGTTGTTGATCAGTTTTTAATGTTTTGATATCTGCATTTTATTACAAGCCTTTCCTTGGCTATATTTCTGACTAAAGAGCCAGAAACATATTTTATTTAGCTTATGTTTTTGTTCTATTTGACCTTTTAAATCAGTTTTGTAATCACATTAATTATGATATGAAGTGGAAAACATGATATGAATTTATTATAATTGATCTTAATGGTCCAGGTATTATGTAGCATCTCTCAATATTAAATGGAATTTAATAGCTTCACATAATTGCATTGGAGCATATCCTCAATTGTGCCCATAATTAGATTTTCTCAAGTGTTTATTGCACGTTATTTGTATATAGATAAAATATAAATTTCAGGAAATTTTATTAGGGTTTACTTTGTATTTTTTTGCTAAATTCGTGTATATGACGTATCCAGTAGCGATGTTATTAAAACAGAGCTCCAAACGCTTTTTTATTTATTAAAACTGAAAAAGTTTGATATGCAACTAGAACATGACCCTACAAATAATCGAGAAGGATAAAATATATAATAGATTTTGCTATAAAAATAGTTAAATTCACGTGAATTCTGAAACGCTCCATAACGTTACAGGTATTTTAATACAATATTAAATATAAGCAATAAGCATGCACTCTTTACAAGGAATAACAAAGAAAAATAAGAAATAAGTACACAATAAGGAAAAATGCTTTGTTCTAAATTGTCACTTGTATTCACCCTTAGGAGTTGCATTATTTTTTGGAGCGGTGTACTCGAAACGACGAAATAAAGAGAATCTTTCATCTGAGGATTCGTAATAATGGATTCTTTCACCTGTCATCTGTTTCACTTCCATTCTAATATCCTGCTTGTTTATTTCCTATTGTGTTTGATATCTTGAGTATATTGTGAGTACTATAGGTAATGCCGAGTGAACGATCTTGGGATTTTATGAGTAGGTATCGTTTCTATGGAATGCGGTTATAATTTTTTCTAGGAATACAAATAAATACTTAGGTACTATAATAATTGCAAATTTACCATATTTACTATAAGAAATGGCGAGAAAATCCTGATTCATATTGCAAATAAAAATGTTTATCAAAATATTTTGTAGAATGAAAATCTCTACAGCTTTTAATTACGTAGCATACTAATTAGTAATTACCTACTATGCAATGTATAATATACGTTTTATATTATTATAAAAATAAATAAATGATCTATTATACGTTCTGATCGTTATTTAAAAAATATCAATGGGTGTTTGTAATTTGCTTTACAAATTATTTAAAGCAGATAATAATTATTTTTTATGATAAACCTTTATTTTCTTTTAGATATTGTTGTAAAAATATATACGAAAGTCATTTTAATTTTCGCATAGATCCATCATTCTATTTAGTTTGATGGATTCTATGTTTATAAAATGTACAAAAAATCAGAGCAAATTCAGATATGAAATTGGAAAATACTTTTACTAGGACATGAAATAGGTAGGTACGCTTTTTATTAAAATTTTAGTACTATTTTATAAATATTTTTGTCTGCATAATTTAATTATTTATAATATTGGTTCAATTGATAACTAGCTAGATATACGTTTGTTTATTATATTAGGTGAGTTATTTTTTAACTCTTTCCTGCAAATTTTGATAAAATAAATAATTGAAATGAGAACAAATAGAACGAATATGAGTAAAAAATATTATATTCAGTTGGGTAAAATTTATTGTCAGTTATTAGGAACCATTAGGAAAATATAAATGAAAACATGTTTGAATAATCTTCCTGGTTTCCGTACGAAAGTTATAAATTACAATCCTAGAACTGCTTGCAAAGGAAAATTTTGAAACTGATAAGATTTCAATATACAAAGTGACGCACATAGTTATTAGTTACTCTTGTATGACTCTACATTAACTGTTTTGAGAATTTGTATCAGTATTAAATATTATAAATATATATTTTATAATAATTAATAACCTTGTGGTTCACAAAATATACTTTTGTAATTGGTTTTGTTATTTATTAGTAATTTTTCATCAATAATTTAGTATAGAAAGAAGTAGAGGAATAATAGACAGGGAACGCAGTAATAATCTTATTAGTTACAGTACATTTAAATGAAAGTGAAATCTTTCTATATTACGTGAACAGTAAACCCGCATTGTGATAAGAATTACGTTTTTTATTTTAATATATTTAACTTCAGTGTGTATGTCCTTTTGTAAAAGAGTTTTTCATTTCAATATTTATTAAGTCGAATACAATATATTATTTCATTTTATGGTTATTATTGTACTATTATACAATGTTGTGCTACTCGGATATAATTTTTTTTTGTATTGTAAGTTAGATTGTAGGCATATAAGACGTTTGACATAAAGCGGGCTGCGATTATTAATTGGATTAATTTACATTTTTAAAAATAGTAGAAATTTCCTACCATATTTCTTAAGTTCGTGAATTTATATGTTGCTGAATTTAGTATAACATGTGAAATTATATAAGTATAATAATAATATTGGATTCATAAGCCATACATACATACTACATAACATATAACTGCTTATTAAAAAGTCATAGAACGTACCGTGAAATGTAACATGTATTTCTAATTTCTATCCACCGCATAAATCCATTCATTGATAAATGATAACAAGGTATTACAGTTGCGCGTATCATTTGAAACTACAAAATGCATGTGGGCGGTTGTTTGTCCCTAATTACTATTGTGGCTTCCAGTTCTTCCTTTTGTAAGTAATCGATATGTATTAGTATTGTATTTTCTACCTAGATACAATTTTTGGAATATACAATTTGTAAAGACTTTCTTTTTTAAAGTATATTTGGAATAGTCCGCAATTTATTATTGGTTCAAAAGCTCCTTCTAGAAATAATCGTGATTACGAAGCGTAACAAGAACATCGTTAAGATTGGGTTTATTCAAAGAAAAATTTACTTTGAGTTTTAATATTGTTTGTAAATAATTCGAAAACTTGAATAATAATGGAAGTGATTTCTATTTCAGTGTCGGCTGAATATCTTCAACCAAAAGAGCGAGAAAAAAATCATATTTTGCCACTCCTTGGATTCTTGGAAGGATACAAAATCGGTCAAAATTTAGCTCTGCAATTGCCACCATACGTATTGTCACCAATTCTTGTGGTTCCATCATTAAGCCAGCAACATCTCCCTGGAGGTGACTCTGTTGATAATTATGATGGAAATGGGGAAACAGTTCAAATAATATCTCCAGCTAAGCTTGTTTTGGACGATACCAACAAAACACAAAATAACCTAAATGATGAAACGGCCGAAGAACTTGGTAATGATTGTGATCAAGATAGCTCAGAGGAAGACACATTTAGGCAAAACACTGCTGATAATAATTCGACTATTGAAATAACTAATGAAACTTTAACTACTTCAACCGAAAGTACAGACAGTACATCAGAAACAGACAGTTTAGATGTAAATGGAACCACAACAATTGAAGGGCCTTATCCAACTGCAATTTATAAAAATGAAGTTAATACTATTACATTCACTGAAGCGCCAATTGATAATAATCTAATGCTACCATCCTTGGAAAACAACTGGAAAAATTTCAGTTCGGAAATTAGCACTGATCAAAATAATAATATTGAAGAAAATGTTGAAAGCAGAAGTGATGAATCGTGGTATAACGCAGTTATATATCCTACTCGACCATCTTATTATAACAGTTATAAACAATACCCATATTCTTACAACAACAATGTGGAGAATTCCTATAACTCCAACTTACAATATTCAAAGATTGATCCATGGCAAACATCAGGAAAGCATCAACTAACTTCTCAATTTCAACCTCTAGCAGGATTGTATTATGATGGGTATCTACAGCAACAACCAATTAAAAATACTGGTTTTGTTCCTTATAACAATAACTATTACCATTGGAAATAATGCTACAGATTCCTTAAAGCATAAGAAAATAACGAACGATGGCTCATATATTCATCATGTTGAAAAAGGGAGATAAGAGACATCCGTCTGTCATTTACGACTTCATGCTTTAATGATACAGGTTACACACGATATTGTACAAATATCGTATATCATAAATTTCATTGCGATCGACGCATAAATCTGAACAATGGCAGTAAATGTAACCGATGTAACTTTACAGGGCTCTTCAATCGCAATTGTCAGAATATACTCGTAAAACAAGCGTCAGCTTTTGTATTTCTGCTCGTGGGTGACATTGTTATGTGAATCGTTAGCAAATGAATGTTAGTTTTATTGTCAGAGATGTAATATGATAGCCGTTAGACTGAAACATGAATGTATTGGAAATAAATCTAATCATTTATACTTTGACTAACGGTTTATGTTGTAACAATTTCATAGATTTCCATTTGATTGTCAAGTATAGTACAGTTTTCTTGTGTATTTGTTCAGTTTTTTAACAAAGCGATAAATGATTTCTTAACCTATTCTTAATAAAATATAATATTTATAGAATTATCTTCTTATTGCTTCGTTCCGTTACTTATTTTAAAGTAGATAATAATTTAAAAAATCTTTGATAAGACGTAGTTCTAAATCAATATCATATCAACATTAATCTCTATTGGTATTGAAGCTATTTGATACCAACGCAATGGATTGCATTTCAAAATTATAATCCACAATACAATATTACTAATTCTATTTTATATTCAGCTTATTTTTTTTATAATAAACTCTGTAACATTTTTTGACAAAAATACTAGATACAATTATATTCCACTAACACCTCATTTATTTCTGAGAACTTGATATTTTAAAGTTGCATAGTCGATCAGTATTATTTTCCTGACAGAGATACTTTCCTGTCGTACGAAATATGCATTCGTACGAAATTAATAAGCTTTTACAATACATTGAAACATGGTTAAAATATTATTAGAATAAATATTGCAAGCATTTGCGAAGTATGTTTAGAACGGCCAAGTTGGCGAGAAACAGAAATAAAAGGACTCTGACTTCTTACACATTTATTATTCACCTGACAGAGGCAGTCGTTGGAAGTTCTCGTAAAATGGTCTGTGGAAACTAGTAGATTTTCATTTTAAGATTTTTTACAATTAGAGGTTTTCAATCGTTTTGATCCCGTAAACGTTAATAACAACAGCTACGTAATCGAAAATCGATCGAAGTAATAAACTACTATAATATTATAACATACTACTAATGTTACAATCATGGTCATGGATGTATGTTACTAGTTGACGAGAAAACCAATGAACGAATTTTGACGATACTTTGCGTTAATGAAGTTACTGTACCAGAATAGTTATAGTTATAGAAATAGGAACTTGCTATTGGGCAAAATCGCGTGGCACAGCTTAAATAGGTGAGACATCTTTTTATGCACAAATATTATGAAAGTGCGTAAAGAAGTGATAATATATAAGCGAATAGCGATGAGATACTCTGTAAGTATAATATTATAGGTAACTAACTATCTTTTTTGTAAGCGTGTTGAGTAAACAGATTTCAATATCAAATTATAGATTATTATTATAATGCTAGGAGTAATAATAGTTTATTTTAATACAAGCAAAAGACACACCAGTTTTTTGTTAAATCGACTTTGTTTTGTTTTACTATTTAGTGTTTACTATTAAGTTATTATTTAAGGTCTTTTACTTTTGTTTTCAGGTTTTTGCAGTGGTTCAGTATCTTCTATTTAAAAACGATCAATCCTGACGTATGGCAAAGCATTTCATTTTCATTTATCATACTTTGCAATCAACTTTTAAATCTTCATTAGCACCCACGACCGCCTAGTAATAACGCTCATGCAGTATTCATTAATTCAAGAAGGCGGTCAACCCTAAACAGAATCACTTTGTAATATGACCGTTGAAGTTTGTCAGTCTATACACCCATACTTAGCCAACTCATTAAGCGCAAACTAATTCCTGAAAGCGAATAATCTCGGCCTATCAATATTCCGTGGCAGTACCTGTCGCTACGGAACCCTCAAACAAATAGTTGTCCAGAATAAGATATCAGGGGATACAAGTTTCACGCATTGACCCCTTTTTAAAGGTTAATGCGTTGACTCCCTTTTACCGTCACCTGAATACTAATATTTTGTTGACGGGCTCCCATTTTATGTTCTTGCTGTATTGGGGAACTTTTCAATCTATATTAAGGGCTTTTATTAGATTTGCTGTGATGGACGTGGTTAGAACTATATCAACTCATGCTTAATTGTTGGGATTTGATGGGTACTGTATTTGGGTAAGAAATGTGGTTTATAATATCTAAGGCGTTGAATTATTAGGTATTAATTCAATTTAAAGTCCATTTCTTGTCTTTTTTATCATAATTACATTAAATGATGTTGTTACTATTTACCAGAATTAGTGATATAGATTTTTCTCACTAAAGATTTGTGTAAGTAATAGTACAAGATGATTTTTTACCACTGACATAGATTTTTAGATAAGTATTTACTATTTAATGATATAAATAAATAAATCGAATATAAGTACATACGTTATACAATATAATACTACTATATCTTTCACAAAATTGCTACGTAAAACCGAATATGTCGAGAACACTTCAATATAGTGGAGTCAGTTGGAGCTTAGTGAATATTTTACACTGTATTATTGTCTCTCACTTTGATGTATTGTGAATGAAACTTTCTCATAATATTTCTTTTCAGTCAATTTCTTTGTTTTGCTTGAACAATTTGTTTCTTTATACAGTTCGAAACGTACTTTTAGTAGAATTGCTGAAAGTTAAATCTTATTTTTACTTATTTGTATCTCGAATAATACGTTGTAGTGCGAAAGTATATCTATACAAATTTCTATACGCTATTCTTCGGGATTTACTATATTTTATCTATTTTTTAATGTTTTTCTAATAATAACTGAATGATTAATTAGTGTATGTCTGGAGAAGATTGCCCGATTTTGAGACCAACAGAAATTAATTAATACGAGGCAAACAAGAAAACTAATTTACTCAAATGCCAACTAAAATTCAAATTAAAACATAATTCACGATGCTGAAAATATTGTCATCATCATCGTATTATAAAACCCCAATCACATTAATATAGAAACAGTCGCATACAAAGGCTTTAAAAATTATAAACATTAAAGCCGTTTCACACCTACATATTTTTAAATAATCCCTAATACATGTAGCATATGTAAATCATGTCAATGCATCCCTTCAAGCAAGGTGGAAGGGTTCTTACTTTAGGGATGAGTGTCATAATAATACTTTATACAAGTATTTTCCCCTCGTCTTTTATATTCAAACTAATACTGATACCACATGCGTATGTGCGGTATGTAAATGTATGTTAAGGACTCTTCACACCGTATAATTTATGGTACATCGTGAATTTATGAAGCTTTTAAAAGGTATTATGAAATTTTATAAGTTCGACCGAGATTCATGTGTTAAATTTAAATTTTTTAGGAACAGTGTATAAAAGAAAATACAATTCAAATTCTTCTAAATGGTATAACATAGAAACTGCCAATATGTCTCAGATTTTAAGATTTTATTAAAATAAATACTTCATAGGTACTGTTTCTGAATTTACATGATACCAATCTATTCCGCTATAATTTTCATCCATATACGTTCAGCAGTTCTGACCTGAAAACATAACAAAAACCATTCCAATATCATGTGCCTCTCAATAACAAACATTTAACTTAATTTTAGAAGCATTTACACAAATAAAACTCATATGCCCATCAACATCACACAATAAGACACATTTTCATCAATGACAAAATCCTGTATAGCAACGGCTTTACAAAATATTTGTCGTATTATCCTTAAAATAAATCATTCGTATCGAATCGAGGGAGTCTAACAATTTTGCTCGATAATCCGTCTCCCCACATTACTGAGCTCAGATTTCATTACCCAAAAGATTTGGAAAGATATGTTACAACGCCTTTATGGGGTAGGCATTAGGCTTTGTTTATTTTGTCTTGACGCGGATTTTATAAACGGTTTCATTGTTAATTCTTTTTCGGGTATTTACATACTTAAATGTCTTAAGTTTGAGAATTTTTTATGAAAATAGATATTTTATAGACATTCGTTCAACAAATATTCCTAGATTATGAACAAACGAGATATTTATAAATAAATACACACATAAAATTGTACATAATAATACTGATATTAGAATGTAAGTTTTTTGAGTGAGATTATATGGGTTTGATTACAAAATCAAACCCATATCTCACTCGTTTTTGTATAAAAAATAAATGTGAAATTCTTCATAGTTTTCTGTCATTGAAATAGCCCCTTTTAGCTAACTTTTACAACTTACAAAACATTCAATTTAATAATATTCAAAGCGCAGTATAAATTTAATTAAAACAGTGACAGACGAAGTAAATAAAGGAAGAAGTTCATTCAATATTCCGCATACCTGAAATGCAGAAAATAGAGTATTTTGAATTAGAACATACTTTACAGTTAACTGGAAACAAGCATTCCACTGCAGTTTGTATCAAAATTAAGGGTTCATTCGAGCGGAATAACCGTGACAAAGAAGACTCATATAGATAATGAAAAAAAAAATACTGTCGAATTGAGAACCTCCTCCTTTTTTTGAAGTCGGTTAAAAACTTACAAATACTCTGTTAAATTACGTTACAGCTCTTTGATACAGATTAACTGAAAAACTTACAACAATGGTGAAAGAATAATCTTGTTTTTGTGTCATTCGTATTCTTTAAACGTTCAAATGTCAATTTGGGCTTCATGAAAATACTTAGTGAAAATAGGCAGTTAAATAGAAATTTATTTTACGAAACAATTTTTAATATGAGCCTAATTCAATCCCGTGCTGTTATAATACACAATTTTTAATCAAAACTCTATAGATATATTAAATTTAATAACTGGATACTGTAATAAGAAATAGAAAAGGATGGCTTCAGTATATAGTTTTCAACGAAAGTTGGTAAAAATGCGATATTTGTAAAAGTTAGCGCAGCCAAATGAATCCCCGATGGATTGGCATACGAAATTCATATTTTGCCAGAAACAAAGCGTCTAAGTTTGTCTATGGCACTTCAGCTTAATTTTCCTTCTGCGGGGACGTATTTGCGAAGTTTCACATAAACAGCTCTGTAGAAAGGTAAACAACTTTAGTTTAACTCTCATTTCGACACTCTAAGGAGGCATACACAAAGTTCTGGCGGCGTCTAATTAAGAAATAACTTCGGTCCATTCATTTCAATTTCATTCGAGAATTAACTGTTTGGAAATTTGGTTAACCTTTATCGTTAACCCTTTGTTAGATATGTCATTACTTTGTTTGATTCAAAATCAGCTGGATGCTTTGTAAGAACGTAAAACCTGAGATTATGTGTATTCAATATACATACATACGTTCAGCTTTTATAAAGTTTAATGTTAATGTATTTTTAATAAAGATATCCTTGTTTGTAATATTATTTCCTTTTACAAATTTCGTGTCGCAGTGTCACAGTGGATTGAACTATAATTATCTTTGACTGGATATTGAATATTTTGAATTATCACTATGTTCTTAAAAGTTCACCATGTTCATAATTAAATTTATAAATGCTTATAGCGAGCTTTGTTGCGAAAAACATAGTCACAATTAAGCTCTATCTATTCTCAATCTATTTTAATATCTTTTAAAATAACTGATTTGCTTCTTCTCTCTATCTATGGATGTATTATTACGTATTGGATGTACTACGTTGCATAAGAACCTTAAACTTTACAAACAAATATCTCTTTTTAATGAAATGGGAGCCGTAAATAACGTGCAGTCAATAATAACTCACATATCATAATTTATCATTTCGATGTTATCGTGCACATAATTATAATGGTAGGCTTTTAGAATTATTGCTTTCTGAAGCACTTTGTTTTATTATTACTCTCTATATACAATATTATGAAACATTTCTTTTTATAACATGTGTACATTGATGTCGTTCTAAGACTCATTAATTCACTTTTTATTGTACCATCTTTTAATGTGGTTATTTTATTAGTATATATTTATTATGATTATGTACCTAGTACTTATCGATATGTTTTAATGCTCTATGCCTTCTGTTTTTCGTCCGTCTTGATCTTTAACTTACAGTTTGTAGATATTTTTAAATTTTGATTATAAGGCTGCTTAAAGGATATCACTTCTAAATGTCCATAGTGTTCCACAGTGCATATTAAATTTAATGAACTGTATATTTATTTCAATTGAACGTGTTATAAAAATTACGAAATATTATTGGACATACATCTCAGTTAGTATCACGTAATTCGTTCAAACAAACATGTTATCCCATTCTCAATAAAACAATATTTTGACCTTCTCTATTGCATTAATTTCGCACGAGCAAATCTATTGTCATATAACTCGATCGTTTGTCGAAGTTTATCCGTTACATTCATTTCAAATCTAATAAAAATCGAGAAAAGAGGTCACGTTTCTTTCCAAAGGCCGTAGTAAGGCTTTTGGATGTAAAAGTGATGTTTTATTATATACGGGCTCTTGGGATACATACATTGGGATGAAATTGATATTTAAAAATGAGGTTATATTTTGTTCGAGATAATTTTCGTGAATACATTATTGTATGCTCTTTTATAATATTTGAATAAAATCGTTTAAAATTATCTATGTGATTGTATCATTCAACAGAATAAATTGTTTCGAAGAATATTACTATGAATGAACGATCTACGTTTCGAAATTCCCAGAAAATTCGAGTCTCAAACAAGTACGGAAGTAATTGATACCTCCGTCCTTAACAGAACCACGACGAGTAAACTGTAGTATCTCCTTCAGCCTTTCAACATACGTTTGAACAAACTTTGGAAATATATTCGAATTTTCATTGTTAACAGCACATTGTTAGGAGACTTACCACGGCGTGTAGGCGTGTATTTGGAGTAATTAGAGTGATTCGATGTTGATCGTGAATTTCGTAAAGAATACAAAAGATTTTCGCGTCGAAAAGCTCTTAGCATGATTTGTCGAAAAAAGGTAAAATCAAAGATTTTTTTTGTACACAATCCCGGAAATTTCCATATCTAAATGGAAAACCGACCCGCCACAATCAATTTATCCTTCAATATCCTCCAGCGGTTTATACCACCTGTACAATAAATATTTATACTTCACCCTCGATTTGTATCGCGTAGTTTATTCGTTGAATAGAAAACAGCTTGAAACAAATATAATTAGCTTGCCTATTGTTGAAGTCGTTGGTGGTAAACTGTGTATGGATAAAAGCGAGATAGAATCTATCTTGCTTCAAAATGCTAAGCGGATGAATCGATTTGATCGGTTTTGAATCAAAACTATTGTTCTCATCAGTTGTTTTTTGTATGGGAACAATTTTTGGTCAATATTTAGTTTATGTAGAGTTTTCTCTACTAATCTCTTTTATTTTAATTTATATTTATGTAGGTACATGAAAACAATAAGTATTTAAACGTAATATGCAAGAAAAAATGAAATCGATATACCAACTGAGCGAATTCGAATAGGTAGCAATTTATCTTCATTAACATTACACGTAGTAAACAAAATATAACAAAACTTATCTCGATTAAAATTCAATAACATGACGCTATCCATTGGCGTCGCATAATTTAATTTTTATCACGTATATTTTATCTTCCCTACACCAAAAAACTATACAAAGTATACAGAGTTTATGTAGTAAACACCAGATGAATATCGATAACACAGTGCAATGTCCACATGCAGTACAATTTTAATTAATTTTTATTGTATCCTACCTCTTGTCTACTCAAAATCAATATTGAGAATGTATTTTGACGAGTATTGCATTGTTTCAGGATTACTTTGTTATAAAAAACACACGTATCCTAACAAAATAACAAAAACATGCAACAAAAGGTATCTCGTTGGAAATTCTTCAATAACATGCACTGGCCATCGGTTTAACTGAAATATTTGCAAAATAACAGAGCTATTCGTTTCAATTTCTGGTGCACAAGTCTACATATTTCAATTCTGGCCGCGATGAACGCCGGTCATGCATCGTCTGCCTCAGTATTTCATACATGGCCATTAAGACGACACTGAAACTCCATTTTATCATGAAAAACTATATTCGATATCTGTAGTAGTAGCGCATAACATGAATTTATAGCATAGTTTTGGCGGAGACCTATCGTGAGGAACGCACTGCGATTTGTGGGCGTGTCTGTGATAACAATTTATTGTGATTCGTAGAGGCTATTTGTGCAACGCTTTTGACATAGATTTATCCTGAAAATTCAGATACATGTACAAAGTTCGAAAGGTATCTGTGCGTTCGCTTTGTAAAAGGGCATAGGAAAGAAAATAAATATCTTAGGATCATTCCCAGTCCATACAGTCTTGCAGTGATGAAAGTATGACTCTAAATAGTTTAATTTATTGTAATTTGTGATTACTCTACAAGATTATAAAAAAATTAACAACCTTAAAAAATTTCAACTAAAAATCTGAACTATTTTAGAAATATAAAAAATCTACGTAGAAAACTTCGACTAATAGTATGTTAATTACTTAGTGAGTGATTACTTAGTGAGTTACAAGTCAAAAATTTCTCAGTTTTGACTTGAAAAACTTTCCAGTTTAATCTTTGCTAATTAGATATTCTGTTGCTTTAGGCAATAATAAAGTTTACGTAAGAACCTATTCTCTTGAAACTATTTACTGAACTCAATTAAAACTACTAAAAATACAATTTTTTTTGTAATTTTTCATTGTAAAAATATACCTAGTTCCAAATTTTTTAGCCTTTACAGTATTTAATAGATATTATTTTAAACAAGATTCAAAGATAACAAAGTCGTCGCCTTACTCCATCACGTGACGGTATTGCTATAACGTGAACTTGAAACTCTCAACGCACCTAAAGAAGTTTCACTTCAAAAGCTTTCCATAACTATTGATAACCAGAAACCTTGGGTTCATATTTGTTTACACCATCTTACAAGAAGAAGATCTACACCAACTGGCTACGTATAATACTAACATACCATATAAATGTGTTCCTCATAAAATACAGCATTACTGTTTACTATAAACGAGCGCTTATTTAATTCACAATAAGGAAGTTAGCAATTACCTCAACGATACTGTAATAAAGGGATTGTGGAAAGATTATAGTATTAATCTCAAGGGACGAATGGGTAAGTCGCCCACTTAACCTGTATTCCTTGAGATAGCTTATTCCCAGATCGATTAGACATTATTGCTGCCAAATATAGATAAAATTGCTGACCATATTGCAACGTATCGGAAATAATCCATTTTGGCTCAAAATTTTGGATAACAAATCCAATTGCATGATTTCGAAAATCTGACAACTGACTCATAGTAAGTATTGATCATATTTTATTATTTGAACATAAATATAATATGCGTGATTTTATTTCCTTGTGTGGCATATTTTTTGCTCATGTTTTAAATTATTTTGCACGCTCCAAATCTTCAGTGATTAATTATTTTGGATCAATAGGTAAGAATGAACTTGATTCATGAGTTTCAATGCAAACAGAGTCGGTAAATTGAGTTTACCAAATATAAGAAAAACGTATTTACATGTACAGATATTTATAATTTCTTTAATATACGGAGTTAGCTTGCTTGAAAATAACCCATACTGAGTCAAGTAAAAATGGTTACAAATTTAGATTCGACGTCATGAACAGAACTTATTAGGACCAAATTACAAATGAAAAAAGTAAAAACTTCGAGAAATATTTATCAAAGAAAAGCGACAAAATAACGCGATAACTTGTAATAGAAATTTCTTGTTTATTCCTATGTAATTATGATTTGAACTTGTGTTAATAATTTTCAACGTTAAGTATTAAGTTTTTGTATAAATTGAAAATAAATTCAAGTATTTGAAGACTATAAATAAACTGTCACAAACATTGAAATTCGTAATGAAAAATCAAGGCTACAATACAGATAGTTGTGAGTTAATTTGGTTCATATTATATTTTTACAAGTAATATTATAAAATAAGTTATTTTTATTATGAAATAAAGAGTTTAGTTCAATCAAGGTGATTTGGATCTACTATAGAACTATGGTGGATGGTTAAACTCAATTTTTTTCATTATCTGCTGGAAAGTGCATAGATACATTAAATTAAGTTGTTTCTGTGTAAACAATATAAAATAATGATATCCACATACAAACATTCAAAAATAATAAAGATAGAGGGATATGAATCAACAATTACGTTCTCCGGTAGGATCTCGATCCTGAATTTTTATTATATCTACCTTAGACACCTAATTCTTGTCGAATAGTGATACAATATAATACATTATACATAGTATATACTTTGTTCAAAACCAAACTAAATTACATTACCCATTTAACTAATGCCCTAAACAACCCCCTACAAGTTGCTATATATACTCATAAGAAAATCAAAACAATGTTCCACGAACTTCCACCGTTCTTAGTTCAATTTTATGCAGTATGTTTGAGTTTCGACGGTAGTTCGTTGTCTGTTTGTTACAGAATATTTTCTCCGAGCAGTTATCTGCAGAGCAACTTGTTTTCTAGATTGATTTAATGTAAAAATTTGTTTGGGAATTTAAAAGCGCATTCTGTTCGTAGCTTCCTTTCATTTTGCGGAATGCAGTTGTTGGAGATACGTAATTTGCTAGCAGTTTTTTTGAGATTTTTTGAGGACGATATTATGATAATTGACAATACTTTTCGCCCGCGGCTTCGCCCGCGTTTTCAAACAAAAACCCGCATACGCATTTCCGTTCCCGTGGGTATTCCGGGATAAAACCTATTCTATGTTTTAATACAAGTTGCCCTCTATATATGTGTTAAATTTCATTGTAATCGGTTCAGTAGTATTTGCGTGAAAGGGTAACAAACAAACACATATACATACATCTATCGTCACAAACTTTCGCATTTTTAATATTAGTAGGATACAACGTCTAATAATCAATAAATTGAGAACTTATAAAGAAAAGTAAATAAAACCTAAGTCTGATTCCAGCAATGGCAAAGAAGAGAAAGAAAAAAATCATATAATTAAAGTGCCTACGCATCGCTATTAGGTCCTCAGTAAATAAGCAATCGGTTTCTAAGAAAAAATTAATAACGTGTAATTATATAAAAGGAAAAAATATTCGCCGTTAAGTACGCTGAAGCTCAGTTCCAACTTGGTTTTCAATTAATACCAGTACGTTCTTAGAATCCAATCAAGTAAACAAATCGACATTAACCTTGTAAAATTCACTGAAATCTCTGGAATATTTTACATGTAAACAATTATATTCAAAGTGCAAACTTTCCGACATATTATTATTATCCCATTATACCGGATATTACGTATGAGTATATTAAAACAAACAGCAATCCGTTTAATTAAACACAGCCGATGGCAATTAGCGAATACACAACGCATAGTTATTGTTATTTAAAATCGTTTTCCGGGATTAATGCACGTTTACCGTTGCATTTTATTGAAGTCGTTAGTTTTTGTTCTTATATAGGGAGCTTTTCATGACATTTTGAAATAAGTATTCATACCTATATTCTTTTTATAAAATCTATATCCTTGTTTGATATAAAAGTAATTAATTTCTAATTGTAATAACGTTTCTATACATAGGTAAAAATATCAAAATACGGTCTAAATATATGTATTTACGATTAAATGAGTGACGAGTATTAAATATATTCTAAGTGACTCGAAAACCTATCTTCTCTTTCAACCTTCAATAAGCGGTTAGCCTTTCTATCTAATTTTCAAAAATTAATAAAATAGTATATAATAAGAATTGGCTGCATAACTTTAATGAAATAAATAAAACTTGAATAGTGCTTTGCTTAGGTGCAATGACATTTTCGCGTTTCTCTCTTCACGTGCACCATACATTCAATCAATATCAATCTTACATCGAACCTTCTAGTAAGATTTTAAAATTTTCCAGAAATTTCGAAAAGTAACAGCAGTGCTGTAGCTGAATTACATCGTGCTCGAGAGACATCGACAAATCCACGTCGATCCGATAACGTATTGGATATGGAACCGCTAAGGGACTCCATTGGTGTACTTTGACGATTAAAAAGTTATTTGAGAATAGACTGTGCTATAAAAGGGGGGGTAAAACCATCGAGATATATGTACACTAGAGAGGTTATTCCAAACAAAAACAT
>CAJQZM010034695.1:4073-20684 GCA_907164665.1 Colias nastes
TGCCGCGCAAGGTGAGCGGGGGCGGGGTGCGGGGTGCAGTGTGCAGTCTGCGGGGTGCAGTGTGCAGTGAGCATATGTATAAATACGTATACGCACACACACATACGCGTAAATAGCACATGTACTCACGTTCGGCTCGTGTGTGGGTATAAGTGCGTATATAATATGCACACACCTACTCGTAAATAGCACACTACAGTAAAGAAAGACATGCTGCACGCACGTAAGTACATACACCACGCACACAACATCATACACACACCCTTGTATGTAAGTATGTATGCACGTATACATGAATCGTAGAAATACGCACACGGCGCACAATTGCATATTTAAAAGTCAATGTTTTTTCGACCGCAAGCGCACACACAAATAAGCTGACTTTGTTTGCACGCAAGATACACACCATCACGTATGCAAATGACCCAATCACACACGCACGACATAAAACAATAAAAAGAGACACCACGCTTTTCAAAACACACCATACATTTTTAACACGATGTGAGTTACGCATCGTCATCTTAATAAAAATAATTATGACATATTAAAATATTTAGGGCCGATTTTTCAATGCTTGGATAAAACTTATTCGTCGAATAATGTATAAAACTACCATTTTAAAAACGTATTCTAATTGCCCGTATCTGACAGTTTACGTGACATTTTAATATTATCGTGTAATACTTTATTGGACGGATAAGTTTTATCCAAGCATTGAAAAATCGGCCCTTACACAATTATTTATGTCCAGTTAAGACTATCGGACATAACATGATAACTCCGAAACAAAAATAAACATTAAACTAACCTAATTTTTACAGATGCCGATCGGCGACATAGATCTGACAACGGTCATATCAGAAAAAGTCGTAAAAGCCCCTAGAGATCTTTGCGCTCGACCGAACACAATACTACTAGAGACATCTGTCCCTGCAGGGCTCATAGTCCCCGATACAGGGTCCCTGGTGTACTTCAAAGGGCCAGATGGCAATATACGCAGGCGGCACTTACTTGCAGCCGATACGGCGAAGGATAGGGACCAGTGGCTAGAGGCCCTGAATAGTGCCCTGGAGTATGTTAGGTGCTGTGTTGATGATGAGGAATAAAGAAAATATTTTTAGAATTGGTTTTTGGGGAAAAATGGTTTTTGTGTTTTGACAATAAAGTTTAAAGGCAATTTTTTATGTTTACTGGTAAAAAAATACTATTGATCGTACAAATAAGTCGTGTTTTTTTTGTGTACTTCAAAGGGCCAGATGGCAATATACGCAGGCGGCACTTACTTGCAGCCGATACGGCGAAGGATAGGGACCAGTGGCTAGAGGCCCTGAATAGTGCCCTGGAGTATGTTAGGTGCTGTATTGATGATGAGGAATAAAAAAATTGAGAAAAATGGTTTTTGTGTTTTGACAGTAAAGTTTGGCAATTTATGATGTTTACTGGTAAAAAATACTATTAATCGTACAAATAAGTCGTGTTTTAATACTATTGTATAATTTTTTCATAAAAATGCCAGAGTAAATTTTGTTTCCGTCAATGAAAAAGTAAGTAGTAAGTAGATGAAATTAAAATTAATAAATTTGTCGCCATATTACACTAAGTTTTGGATGAAGGAGAATTTTTAGAAGACCAATGAAATTCCGTTTCTAAAGTATTTATTTAAAACGTTGCTTAAAGTTTCTTGAATTTGTAGCATAATTTGGTATGCTCTCTTAATTATGCTCGATTATTATATTCCATAGTATAACTAATTTAAAATTAAATACACTGCCTCTTAGTTTATAAGGTTTTTATTCATTACAAATATCGGAACAATTAATTATAAATTCAATAATTTAAAAAAAAAATCTTAAGAAGTAGTAGTAAGTAAGTATATTACTACTTCAGTTTCATTTTAATATATACTAACCACCAATTTAGATGTATCTTAGAAATATGTTTTTAGGTTTAGTATAATATTAATAGGTTTAGTATTTCTTTCATAGTAATCACGATTAGTTCATATTCACTTTAAACTTTTTTTAACTTATAAGATACGTATAGAAATATTGTAATAATATGTTCTTAATAGGCATGTTTTTTATCAATAATAAACAGCTTAATTTTATATGAAATTTATAATTTTTGGCAATTTCTGATTGTATTATTTATTTATCGGACAAAATTCTTATTATTGTTTGAAAAATGTATTGTGTATGTATTTAATGTTCAGAATGTTTCGAATTATTCTCTCCTTGATACGCAATTGTATTTTTATAATTAAACAATAAATATAATCGCAATATGATATAGTTCTTATTTGAAGCGTGTTGTACATAAAATCAATTTATTTTAGCAATAAATGTGTATTTTATATTTGTTTGTTTTTTTACCCTTTTTTGTTTTTTAACTACAATTATAATAAAACTAATCACCTTCTCAATTCCTACGACACGTCTGTCTGTTCGCCATAAGCTCATAAACTACTGCACCGATTTTCGTGCTGATTTCACCAATGGATAGCTTGGTTCCAAAGGAAGTTTTGACACAGAATACATAATAGTAGCTAAACACTGTGGCTAAACGCTACAGAACGGACACTCCGCCTCCCGCCAAAATTAAACACTTACCTCACCCCGCACGATCACGCAATAAATGGCCCGCATTTTTCTGAAAGGACGATACGCAACGAAGATTGACAACATTAATCAAATTGACTTAAAGTAATTTTATTATTTTGGATTTGTGATTATCGTTTTTCGTAGAAAATGGTTAGATATTGTGCTGTTTACGGATATGTATTTCATCAGAAAAACGCGAATTTCTTTACGCTAGTCACAAATGTGCCAACCATAAAGCGTTAACACACACATTTGCAGTCTCTACAGTGTGACTGTCAAAACGATAATTTTGTATGGAGTGTCCGGGGTGTGGTTTTGAGCTTGTTTTGAGTATACCTAACTCGTAAGGCTTTTGGTTGCATTTGACAAATGTTAGGTTTTCGACAAAGTTCTAGTCGGCTAGTGCTACTATAAGTTTAGGAAATGAACAAACGGGGAAAAGAGATTGGCCCGATTTGTATAAAATTTTAAATTATGTCTTTAAGCTACTTTTACTTCAACCTTTTCTAAGCTTTCACACAAAGTTTAACAGAGCTTACTCCTGAGTCGATCAAAATAATGATTTAACTATAGGTATTCTTTTTTTCTCGCAAATAAAACAATCAGTATGCAGTAAATAACATTTATTTGTCTAACAACAAATAATCTTATTCTTCGAAGTTCTCAAAAGACACACTGCGTTTCCCGCCTTTCCAGTCCTTGCTGAAAGTGATTTGCGCTGACGCGAGCGACACTAGCGCCATCAACACGCACAGCGGAACTAAGCTGAAAAAACAATTGTATTTTATTACTAGCTTTCCCGCCAAATGTTGTTCTTACTCTTATCACTTATGGATATGAAAAATAGATGTCCGATTCTCAGACCTACACGATATGCATACAAAATGATCATGTAAATTATTTGAACCGTTTCGAAAGAGTATGGGGACATTATGTATTAATAATTTTTATTTACGTCGATTTGCTACTCTAATAGATAACGCATAAGAGTGGGCAGATAAAGGACTGCAGACTGGAAAGCTGAATCGAAACAATGTTAAAGATGAATTAAATTGATTCTACCTACACTCGTCTTTTCCAAAACGCAATCTAATCCGTAAAACATTTATCTATTACTAGCTTACCGCCCGCGGCTTCGCCCGCTTTGTCTAAAACCTAATATAAATTGTATACCTTCCTCTGAATCACTCTATCTATTAAAAAAACGCATCAAAATCCGTTGCGTAGTTTTAAAGATTTAAGCATACAAAGGGACATAGGGACAGAGAAAGCGACTTTGTTTTATACTATGTAGTGATGAAGCCCACAAACATTTTTCAAAATTCCAACTAACATCCGAAAATGTGTAAAAATTTACTATTTCCAGTATTTGAAGTAGATACTTTTCCTCCAGGGACTTTTCCTCCCATAAAATGTCCATTCTGTATAACATTCCTAGCTATACCTACAGGATGCTATACATATATTTTCAAAAAAATACTTACCCCAATTTTACTAGATTCATGGTAGAACTGAAAGTTGCAGGTATTTTCACTAATACACTGAAACGATTGTGTCTAGAAAAAATGTCGCTCCCTTTTTATATACTAAATGTATGTAGGTACCTACCTATTCCATTTTTCAATGTAATTTCACGGCGAATAATAAATGCAAATAATATAATGTTATAATATATTTTAATATTCTTACATGATAGAAAAGGTAAGATCGAAACGGTTATTTAAAAATAATCGAAATATTAATAGTATAAGTTTATGGAAGTTAGCAAGTAGAAAAAATATTTATTTTAACAAAATAAATAATACCTTTCCATGTTTTTTTTTTTAATTATGTCGTATAAGGATGCTTGTTAAGGCCCCAGTTAAGATTCACATTTAATTTAACGAACATAATTTACTTTGATGGAATGAGTAAAATATGGTAGGTACTATTTTTATTTTTCCTTAATGTTCGGTAATTTTCATAAGTATCTTCGGTAATTCTCGAAAATACATATATAAAGAGAAATAATGATTTAAATATCGACTTCTCATTAAAAACCATAAAACTTTATTTCTATAAAAAGTTAATATTTTTCAACATAACCCTAATATGTATCCGTCGTGGTGGATACCGAATAAAATATTAAATACATATCATATGTGATGCGTGAGATAAGATGAATAACATAATAAATAAATTATAATAGCATTAAATTATTTGTGTTTTGTACTTTGCGTGAAATTTCAATAAACACCTATAACCTATGTATTTAAAGTATCGTAAATAAATAGGGAGTAGCATTTTTTCTCGACACAAACATTTCATCAGCGTTTAAGTGAAAATACCTACAACTTTTGCTTTTACAATGAATCTAGTAAAATTGGGGTAAGTATATTTTTGAGGACCTCCGTAGCTCCGAAAATGCAGGGGGTTCTCTTCTTATGCTCCGGCTATGTATCGTAATTATTCTTCCTTGCATTGTTCTTTGTCTTTCGTTATAGATGTTTGTAATGTTTTCACACAAGATTTTTTTGAATCATTCCTACTAGCTTTCTACAAAGCTTAATTTTATCTGAGTCACATAGGCTGTATTTATTTAGTTTTAATCATTTATACTTTGTATTGTTTAGATTTTGAAATAAAGCAAACCATACACTAGTTAGGTACACCTATTAATTTAATTAATTTTAAAGGTAAATTAAAGTAGAAATAGTGTAGCACACAGCTTTATTTCAAGAGGATCAACATTCAACCCCGTTAGAGTCGGGACGAGCAACTTTTTATCTAATAAAATAAAATCATTTTCAGCTTAGTTCCGCTGTGCGTAATGATGGCGCTAGTGTCGCTCGCGTCAGCGCAAATCACCTTCAGCAAGGACTGGAAAGGCGGGAAACGCAGCGTCTCTTTTGAGAACTTCGAAGAATAAGATTATTGTTGTTAGACAAATAAATGTTAATTGAATCATATTCTTTTTTATTTATAAGTACTAAAATCCAACTATGATGCTATGAACTAGACCAGACGATTTTTTTTTTTAGATTTTACCGAATAATATCGATATTGGTAATACATTTATTGCAAAATAAACTTTTAAAGTATACCGATGTATAAGCAATTGTGAAATTTAAAGTACGTAGTTAAATATCTGAAATTCATTTAATTTATTATACTACCTACGTAAATAAGAATCACAGAAGCTTGTATAATATACGGTATAGTACAAGGAATAAAATAAAACACCATTATATGTAATTAACAATTTTTATCATACAGTTAAGTTTACATGCGATACTCGGATACAAGTTATACTTGTTTAAGGGGTATATAGATACTGTTTTTATCCCAACTTAGATATTAATAATACTTAAAAAAAATAATCAATACTATTAAACAAATAATTGTTAGGTATTAATTATATATAACAGTTTACTGTGAACGTAATGTACACGAAGAACCAACAAAACTAAATTTAATAATAGGTATCTTACAATTTAAAACAAATAAAAAACAAATTGATAATATCAACATTAAACAAACTTCCAGCCTTAAAATAACATAATAACACTTGTGTAACGTAGGCATTATTCCAAAATACACAAACAAAAAATTCATACGATTACTTCATGCAACAGTGACAATTTTTTTATAAGTTTTATTCATACGTTGAGCGCATATTTTCATGTTTCCCCATAACTTTATTTACTAGTTACAATAACCATCTTACAGCTGAAATAGGTTCAAAACAGTACAAATTGTTGGCGATTTTCAATGAATTTCTTCAAAATATTCTAATCAGCTACTTATCATCATCGTAAGTAACACCAATGTCTTCTAGCTCGATTCGTCTGGGTTTTGTTAATCTGTCCGATGACATGACTTGCTTCAAATCGTGCTGGAGAATATAGAACTTATGAGAATACCGTTATAAAGAATATATTCATAAAAATATACTAAATAAATTGTGACATAGCTGATTAACCGATTTAAGACTAGGTATGTAGTTCGTCATAGCATTAATTTTGAATTTAGATAGAGCATTTTGAATTTTGTGGTTTCCAATTCCAAATAAGAATGCTAAAATATTATGTATTTTCATCTTACGCAAATAAAATGATTGTTAATAATACCACAGATAATATTATGATACTATACTAGATATGCAATACTATAGAATAGCATCAACACTCATGTTGTCACAATTTTGACTTTTGAGCTGTCTCAACAGCTCAAAAGTCAAAATTGGCAAATGGTAAAAACTTAATAAGGACCACCTACCATAGAAAGTAATATGTTCTGAAAAAATATATTTATTTAGTAAAAGGTAGTTATTTATGTATTATGAAAATAACTTGTTCCGCAATGATTCTAAATTATTTTCATTGATTTTCCACTCCTATTGCTCTTATTGTTATAATTCCAGAGATTGCCTAACCACGTTCAATCAAATAGACAAACACTTCAACTAAATCTAAACCCCTAAAGACTGTATAGTGTACAGATAATACAAGTACTTCATACTTACAATAAATCGTTTGCAAAGTTTGGTAAACTGTCCACAATCTACCACGGTGGGGGCGGATCGCTTCCCGCCCTTCCAGTCCCTGCTGAAAGTCACCTGCGATGTCACTAGGATCACCATCGCTAGCAATACAAGGAGAGGGAGCAGTCTGCGAACAAAATCAATTGTTGTACAGAAAAAATTCTCAATTAGGAACTTAATAAATGTTCGATTTGACAAATTTTAGCACCTATATTGTGAATGTAGAACATTTCAAAAATGATATTTTTTTGATAATTTAAGATTGTGATAAGTAAGTGAAAAGTAGCATAACTGCGAAATATTATACAGAAGACATTTATTGGCGCCTATTATTTTTCGCTAAAACCTTATAGTATTATATTTGCCTGCGCATAAACATTTTGAATGTTTTTTTTTTTATATTTGTGTTATGAAATAATGCTTAAGTAAAATGTTTTTCCGACCACTATGTTATGAAATAATGCTTAAGAAAAATATTAATATAATACGGTGGCATTACGATGCTATCCAGAATTTTTTTCCTTTATTCACCTATAGTCGTGCACTTAATGCAATTTGATTTAACATAATAAATAATAATATGTGCATACGTATATGGAAAGCGTATTCACCCATATAGACATAAATAAATGAATACACATTACACACGTCATCGCGACTACGAGTCATTTATCAAGAAAATCCTATTGACTTAATCTACACTGGTGGAAACTTCCCCTAAAGGTCATAAAGATCGACCAATTCAACATCATTTACCATTTAATTTTCAATTTTTTGAACCGCATTTATTGCTGCAAAAGTTCGTTACAAATATTTAAAAATTAGTCTACATTACCTGTGTCTTACAAAACTCATGTTGGCTAGAGGGTTGTTCGTTGGCAGGACTCTAAAACGTTTGTGAAATGAAAAATGCCCTCCTTCCTTTTTATACCCTTCAGTGGTCGTACTGCGCACCTGATATTTCACGGACAATACGAATAATAGGATATTTTTGTATTCATAGAAAAGGGTCAAGTGTGAAACGGTTTTTAAATATTTTTGATGTCTTTTAAATATTTTTACGAAACAAAATTACCTACGAGCTACGAAACTCTACGTTTGTCTACGCTGTCTGTTTGAAAATTCTATTGCAAACGTTATTAATATTTTACATTGCTTTCCCCTTTTCTTTCATATTGCAAAATTAAGATTATCTATACTAATACTTATTATAAAGAGGAAAGGTTTGTAATTATGTATGTATGTATGTATGGTTTTCACGCATAAACTACTGAACCGATTTTGATGAAATTTGGCACAGACAATCTTTAGACCCTGAGAAAGAACATAGGCTACCTTTTATTGCGAAATATGTACCACGGGCGAAGCCGGGGCGGACCGCTAGTTTCTGATAAATAGAGATCATGTAGAGTTCAATGTACAATCTATAGTTGTCATGCACCTACTCAAATATTTTAAAAGTTTTTTCTATCACTCATTGCCACCACTCAGTTACGGGAGCTAACAATTAACAAACATATTTTGATGACTATAAGAAAGTCTTAGATATTGTTTTGTGTTAACAATTCTTAGGAATTCGTTATGGTTTTGACTGTTTTGTTACTCTATGGACGATTTTAAAATATATACCTACCTATATGAAATGTGATTGTTGATCCTACAAGTTTGTTATAACTACATTCCAGCTCATTCCAGTCTTTGACTCAATTATTTAATTCAGATATTGAATTGTTTGTAAAAATATATTTAAACTAGCTTTCCACCCGCGGCTTCGCCCGCGCAGTCAAAGAAAAACCCGCATAGTTCCCGTTCCCGTGGGATTTCCGGGATAAAACTTATCCTATTTCCCGGGGTAAAAAGTAGCCTATGTCCTTTCTCGGGTATCAAAATATCTCTATACCAAATTTCATGCAAATTGGTTCAGTAGTTAAGGCGTGATTGAGTAACAGACAGACAGACAGAGTTACTTTCGCATTTATAATATTAGTATGGATAATTCATTTGCGTTATAAATTATACTTATCAGATCGTACACTAATTGATCGGTAGATAATAAATGTAATGTTTGAGAAATCTAGTAGCTTGTTACTTTTTATAACATGACCCAACAACTAAAGATAAAAAGCTTTTTTGTAATTAAACAGAAAAATTTAAGATACCGTAAAATGGGGCTAATTAAAGCACTTTTTTCGTCAAACAGGTGTTTATAAAAAAAATTCTAACTCAAATGATATGAAATATCATTTTTTTAGTATAGATTACAAAACAAACTATAAATAGTAGATCGTAGTATACTTTCTGTAAATATATTTTAAGATATAATGTTGCTATTCCAAATATCGCATCAATGTGGTTATTTGTAATCTCACTTTTTTGCCTTGGTTTTTCTTTTTTTTTTTAATTGTGTCAAATAAAAGTCAGAAGCTATATTTGGCAAGCCAAAAATAACAACTGAATATTTATTCACTAAGAGATCTATGGCTTCTTTGGGGTTATTTGGAATATAATGTTAATATATCAAAGGTATAATTGTAAATGAAAGTGAAGCTATATTTGGAATATTTAAGGGCAAGTACGATCTATCTATGTACCTAAATAAAAATGTATTGCTTAATGTGTTGCTAAGATCAAAACTCGAGAAAGGCTGAACCGATTTCGCTATTATTGTTTTTTGCGTTTGTTCTTGTCAGGAAAAGGTTTTTATGAAAGAAAAGTATAAGAAATTTGCAAGCAAAATTACGTGGGTGAAGCTGCGCTGGACAGCTAGTTTCAAATAAAAATGTATTGCGCAAAATGAGTTAGCTGTGTATATGTCGCAGGCAAATTGTATTATTTCGCCGTTTACAAATACTCGGCATTTTGTAAAATGCTGAGGATTTACTTTTTCCAAAATTCTACAAAAAGACGGTCGCGAGCCGACGGAGCCCCGCTTCGCGGGTCTCCTATTTCTGTGTAGTTAAAAAAACACAAACCTAACTTAATCCACCCCCTTATCCAAACCAAAAACTTCTGATAAGGAATTCTCGACATATTACAAAATGCCAAGCGTTTGTAAACGGCGAAATAATACAATTTGACTGCGACATATATACAGTGACGTGATTATTTTATGAAATGTTTATAATATTATGTATTTAAATAAAACAACTTTAGTCAATCACAATATTTATTCTTCTTCTACAAATTATGGTATTTAGGTACTATTTAATCTACTTACAGGTTACTATTAGTGAGTTAGTAAACTTTCGTTGGTAGGTCCGCACCATATTAAAGTTGATCTGTAGCAAATAAATGAATGAACATTATAAAAAAAATATTTTTTCCTATGTAATTCCGACGCATTATTATATCGCATATATAACTATATACGACGATAAATATATACGACGCATAAATAAAAGTGTATAGAACGAAAAAAAGGAATCTAAAGAATAACTAAGATCATTCAGGTGTAAATTAAACATGTAGGAAATGTTTTTTAATTTCATACAGTGCAGTACAGGTAAATTATTTTGTGAGTACATACCTACCTAGGCCGAGAAATATCTTGCCCTTAACATACCCAAAATTCACAATTGGGACAATACTCTTAACTATACATATACATATTGGCTATTGGCTCTTTTCCCAGACTCCAGAACAATGGAAGCACACTGCAGAACATTTCAGCCCTGCTTTTCGACGTAAAAAAAAGTGATTCCAGACTCTACCTCCTGGGTGGTGGGGAAATGAGTCAATAATTAATTATTAATAATATTGCAAAATTAATTATTAAAAATACTATAATAAGAAAAAAAGACGGGTTGCACTCCGCGAGTGCCGGCAGAAGTGAAAACGCGCGTAGTAGAGAGGGGATAGCTGTCTACTCTCCATCCGTCTTACGCTTTTTCGATCAGGTCACGTGTCCTGACGCGAGTTTAAGATTTTATACCCATTACAGAAAAAGTGCTCAACGCCGCTAAAGAAGTTTTCACTTCACTGATGACAAATTATTATTAGTACACACATAATATATGTATAATGTATAGTTAAGAGTATTGAAAAATAGTACTCACTTCGGAGCGCTGTAAAACCTTATCTATTGACGTAATGAAAAAATGTTTTATATAAAAGTTGTTCCTTTGAAAAATGTTGTAAATATGACTATGTAAGTCATATTTAAAAACACAACACAGGCGTACTCAAAAATAAGTCTTGAAATGTAGGTACCTAGAGTCCTACATCCCATCATACTAAAATGTTTGAAAACATGTTGAAAGTTGGCGAATTGTAAATACTTTCAGAGTAAGATAAGTAAATAAACATTTAGTAAATAACTACTGTAAAGATTACTAAAATAAATATCTTTGAATACCACCATCTTAGAATACGTCCACATTCAATGGTTGAAGAGAAATAATTGTATATAAACCATAAATAAATTCCTTTGATCGCTTATCTCGTCTCCACAATAGCGGGGACAGGTGTGAGCTCTATTGTATGCTGATATTTATGTTCTGTATAAATATATTATAAAGGGTTCGATTGAAAACGCATGAATACTGAAAAATACTAATCCCGTTTGTTGTGGAATTGTTGCATCTTTATAACATTTCTATGCTTACAAGAAGCAAGCAGCTTACGAATTATTTACTAAGTAACACCTCTTCTTATCTATAGAATAAAAAAATAAAATAAAAATATATTTTTTTATATTTTTTTTTACTTAGCTTAAAATATTGTGGCGCTAAGAAAACTCTTTTTTTTTGTCCATGTGCTGTGCTGTTCGAGTTTACGTTACCTTATCAAGTAAGTAACTAAATATTACGGTAATTCACTTTTTACATTCCTTTAATCCTTTGTAAAATGACGAAACTTCGTGCTTCGCTTAGCCGAAGCTACATTTAGGTACTGATAGATTCATGGATTGTGAGTAAGCAGTAGGTAGTTTTAATTAATGTGGAACCTTTGTTTTCAGAAACTAGTTAAGATCAAGTTAAAAATTCGATCGTTCAAATTTAAAAATAAAAAATCGACGCAGTAAAATTTTGCTCTACCATCAATTATGTAGGCAATCGCTGATAGATTCAGTCTACTTGTAGAGATGCTAGATTAAATAGAGTCTAGATTCAAGCATGTGGGAGACCTAGACCATAGAGATAGAGCAAAATTGTACTCCCTATTCCATCATTATCATATTACTATAAGAAGGAAAACAAATACGACAGGAGAGATCCGACCATAAAAAACAAGAGACACACACATACAATATAGTTTGAGTACACACATAATGCGAATCCACATAACAACAGTTTTTATAGGCTAAAGAGATATTTCTCTAGTCATGCGTTGATTAAAAACACGATGTTGAATCGAAAACAATAATAATTTTTATCTTAAAAAAATAGCGATAAAATGGGTGTGTCAAGTTTAAACGCGTATTATTTTTAAACAAATGATAAGGCACTGTTGTGATTTCACCTAAATTATTTCGTAATCAACACATTTATATTTGCCTAAAATTGTTGTAACTAGGTACATAATTTACTGAAACTATAAAATCATTTCATTAATAAGGTAGAGCCTATCGAGGTTAGACATCTATGGAGAAACGTCAATAATTAAAAAAAATGTTTTTTTTTAATTGTTTTATTTTTATTTTTTATATGAAACGGTTTCTCGTTCTGCATGCTTGTCAATGATAGGTGTTGCAATTTATAATCTAGGTAATGTCCTCGTTTAAAGAAATAGCTGCCAATCGTATAAAAGTTCCTCTAGAATAATTTCCACTTATGGCCTTCATCCTTAGCACATCTCAATGCTCTGCAATCTCTACCGTGTACAAATAGGTATATTTTAATTTTTAAAATAAATGTAAGTAACTATTCAAATATACTACATATTTTAATATTTATTCTGTGCGATTTTTCCTTAACAACCTATGAAATAAATCGTGGAAAATGCCAAAAAAATATAGAAATAGGTCGCTCTTAAAATAGAACAATAAATAGGATTAGTCAGCATTGATCGATATCACAGACAATGCCAAAGAAAAGTGACAGTTTATCAATTATCGTCACTATGTAGCAATCGTCGACCGCATCTCTGAGAACCAGCCAGTATGCTACCGGCTAGTTACCAAAGAACACGTGAATAACATAAAATAAGCAGAGCGTGCCTGATTTCACTGTACGATTGCCAATCTGTGAGTACGACTTTTCATTTGACAATTACTTTTTAACATGGCGTTTGTTTATGTCAAAGTGACATTTGGCGCGAATGTCAAAGGTCACTGGTTATTTTTTTTTTAATTTAACGGTTGTTTATTCGATACTTTAATAAATAAGTAATAATGTTGTGGTATCTTCTGAACTTCCTGTTCTATTTTATATGGGTAATAAATAATATAATATTTTATAGGTCCCTCTAATGTATTTTATCAATATGTAAACATCAATAATTTCTGGATCTTTTTATGGAATTTAGATATATTTTTTTATCGTAAATAATATAGTTAAACAATTTTTCCATAAACCACATAAAAACTTAAAACATACCAGCATTAAATCCAAATATGCAGTGTTTTTCCCCTCTTAAAACAAATATTATTATTATTCAGAATAAAAAACTTTAAAATAAATAAACAAATAAGTATAAATCGCTTCAATGAATTTTCTATTGATATCAAAGCAGACTCTACTACTTGATGAATATTATCGAATTAATTGGAATTTTACCAATTCACAATATACTCAACTGATTGTCTTTTAACGATTTAATAATTTAATAACAATATTTCTAGTATTATTAAATAATTGGTATATTATAAGAAATCACCACATTGCTTTTAGTAGGTTAATTTAAAGGTAAATGCATTTGGGGAAAGGAGGTGCATAAAACTCGTTTGTAGGTAAGGGCATTTACGCAAGACCGGCATAGGTAACTTAATTTCAAATATTTGCAACGTAAATTAAACCTTCAATTGAACCAAATTATTTAAAATCGACAGTATCAATAAGTTGTATAGTTTTGGTAAAGTCTGTAACAACTACCTAATTTAAGTCGTTCAACTAGACTTAATTCCTGAATTTAGCATTTTAAAAGGTTAATATTATGCAAATTAATACGAATCAAAGAAGCTTTACCAGTTCCGTCACCAAATGTCACTAATGTTTGTTATAAAAAATATTTATATTCATATTTTTTATTAATTCAATATCTTTTGAACAAATTATTTTTGGAAAGCCTTTCACAACTTTGTGATTAACTCTTAGTCAAGCTATATGACATTACTGCAATATTCATCAGCTGTTGCCCTAAATACTGATGTAGTACTATTATTATATTATCTGTGCTGATATAATAACTCATACAATATGTACAATATAATGATTAATGAATTGAAAGCGTATTTGCAATCAAGTCCTTGGTTCTATCCTTATATGTATTAATTATTAGGTCCGTCAATGTACAAGACAATAATCGATCATCACACGCATGTTTCAAAAACCTTAATGTTTTATAATATGGACATATTATTACTAAATGAAAAATAAGTGATTAGTCTTTTTTTATCAAACGGCATTCAAATGGTGAAATGGTTCAATTAAAAAAAGAGTAATTTAAATCGGTTCACCCAAAAAAATAAGTAGAACGGAGAACCGCCCCCTTTTTTTAAATCTGTTGAAAATGATCATGACCGCTTATTACTACCTTAAGTTAGTATTGTAAGTGTCAGTATTGTAATCTGTCACTACATACCTACTTGAAGAATTTAGATCAGTGATAGTTAGAGAACATCATTTTAAAAAGTTACGTTTATTAATAAATTAGTTAACTAACTAGTTAAATAGTTAAAAATTATTGAAAAAATATCAGAAATATTTTTATATCCATCACTATAATATTATGATCGATGAACCTGTAAAACCACGACGTGTTTATTTGCTCTGTTTCTACTTACAGGAGTGAAAACTTTTATTTAAATACCTATTGGCTATTGCTAACTACGACAAAACTTCAGCATGCTTTATAGTTACATCAAAATCCGTTCAGTGGTTTTCGCGTAACAGAGTACTTAGAAAACAAAATAATATATACATATATCCTCACAAATTTTCTCGTTTATCATATTAGTACAAACTAGAATCTAATAATATTATTATATATTTTCTGTTTTGGTAACATCGTATCTGACTGCTTATATACATACCTATATAAGATATAAGTATATAGTAGATAGTAGGTAGTAAAATGTCATTGAATGTGTGTACCTATTTTATCCATCTCACAATCAAGTAGGTTGGAAAGTACCTAAGTAAATATGGCATACCTAAGTACTAACTAACTATGTAGAAAAAATATTTTAACATTTTATAAATAAATAAGAAAATAAGTGTATCGTGACAACTATAATCTCGCGAAACACTTCATTATTATTTACATGTTCTATTTCTTAAAACAATACTTTAAGATTAGGTACTCGTAGATATTGTTAAAAAATTGTTTAAAATTCAATTACGTTCTCGTTCCTCCGCTAATCTTGAATCCTTGATCGAGAGTATTCGAATTTTTCGTATAGAACATAGAATAAAAAATTGTTATAGAAATAGTAAATATTCTAAGTCATGGCCCTTAGAATAAATTGGTATTGCAAAGATCTTTTAAAGTGAAGCAAAATATGTTTGTCTTACCTAGTTATCTTCCGAAGGTCTCAAATCTAACCATATTTCACAAAAACACTAACTAGCCTGTTTACATTAAACTTACGCTAATTTAAGACTATTAATTTAATCACTTCCGATACTGACTAATAACGATAGTAAACAGGTATGCATCATTCGTAGGTATTTTTCCCTTCAATATAATAAGCATATTCCGATATTCGATTATCCGATATTTAGATCTAATATACCGCCTTTTGTATGTACCTAAAGATTATATTTTGCCTTGTGTTATTTAATATTCTAATTAGGTATCTAAAACCAGCTGATTAAAGTATCTTTATCATTTATAGAAATTATGAACTTACTTAGGTGCTACTTGAATCTGGATTAAGTCCTGTTAATGTCTTGTTATACAGGGTGTAATCGTTAAGTGTGCACAGGCGATTATTCCGTAACTATTACAGATATCAAAAAACTTTAAACTGATATCGAAAGTACTTAACCTAATGAGTAAAATGGCCATAATAAATTTTTAAAAATAAAACGAGAAATATCTAAAAAATTAACTTGAAACCCTCCCATACATTTAGTATGAGATACGAATATCCCATGTACATTTAATATGAAAGTTTTTAGCTTTTTCTTTCTTTTTTTGGTTTTCTGCTTTAATTACTTCGCAAATTTGTAGGGAAGTTCATTTAGAAACTGTAAATAGAGCCAGTGCCGGTGTAAGGGCCACTGACACCCCGGGCGAAAATATTGTGGCGCCCACTTGAGGTGTTCTGAAGGTATGCACCAGGAGAGGCAAGAGACTCCAACTTCAGACCTTGGCGCCCCCCAG
>CAJQZM010034695.1:20784-34894 GCA_907164665.1 Colias nastes
CCCCCCCCCCCCCCCCCCTAACGTATGTATGGGAAATAAAATACAAAATGTATGGGAAATAAAATGTATGGGAGCGTTTAATGTAACATTTTTGGATATTTCTCGTTTTATTTTTAAAAAATTATTATGGCCATTTTACTCATTAGGTTAAGTACTTTCGATATCAGTTTAAAGTTTTTTGATATCTGCAATAGTTACGGAATAATCGCTTGTGCACACTTAACGATTACACCCTGTATAGGTATATATAACTTCTAATGGGTATATATTCTATTTATACTTATATATTCTATTTATAGTTAATTTATTAGGACAATAACTCAGAATGAATATGATTGTATATATTATTATGTACCTAATAAAGTAATACTAATCACACAGGATAACAAGGTAGTACCTAGGTATGTATAATGTTACAAGAAGATGCAGCAGAAATAAGATTCGTGTTATAACATATGTACCAAAATCACAACTTATTTTATTCAAGAATATTGTGTGAAATCAAGTCGGAAATGGATACATAATTTATAGAGAAAATAAATAGGAAACAGTAATTAAATGAATGCATAATATTATGAGCAAATACGCGACTAAATTAGTTGTTTATGGAATTACGATTATAACAATATCGATAGTAACTAATGTGTCATGATTATAAATAATCACGGAAAAATACCAAATATCATACACACGTAAGGACTCTTTTTTTGTGTGGTGTTTCTCGATGTTAGCCAGAAGGGCTGCTAACGCGTGGGTGAACGGTGAAGGTTCACCCTGGTAGCGACATGCGCAAGGGCGTCCCCCCTTGACGGGGATCATGAACCTGGGCTTGGGCTGTCGCTTGAGTGGAGGAGGCCGGAAGGGCCGGACTCAGTCTGGCGCTAATAAGGACTCTATTTGAATTTGGTTGTTACAAACTTACAAGCACCCGTTCGCGGCGTGGATCCCGAGTTTGCCTTCACTTTTGACATATGAAGAACTAAACTGAAAAATAAACAAAAAAAATTCTCATATAATTCTCATTGTAAATATTGATTTCATCCCTCAACTAAACAACCAGAGACTTGGTAGTAATGATAACATACCATTCAAAAAAACTACAGAGAAAACATAATAGTTACAGTAACAGATACGAAAAAGTAAAGAGAACATTGCATCACCTAAGCAACATAGATTTTAGATTTATTTAAAAATTAAGAAAAACACGTTTTTATTTACCGCCTGTAAAAACTAAAAAGCCGCCCTCGCCTAAGTGTCCCGTCAAAACCACCCTTTATAAACTAGGTACTAATACCTATTCATTAAGAGATCATATTATACAGGAATAGGCATGGTAAAGGGCATGGTATTATGTATATTATCTATACTAATATTATACAGCTGAAGTTTACTGCGCGTTCAAACAAACAAACTGTAACTTTTAGCTGAAGTTACAGTTTGTTTGTTTGAACGCGCTAATCTCAGGAACTACTGGTCCGATTTGAAAAATTCTTTCCAGCCCATTTATCGAGGAAGGAATATATCATCACGCTAAGACCAACAGGAGCGGAGCAATGCGGGTGAAACCGCGGGGAACAGCTAGTCTGTGATAATAGGCATGTAGCGTAGGCCGTAGCAACCACTGCGCTACCCAAGCAATCAAATATTGGTTTGCTTTTATATTATTGGTATTATTCTGACCCATTATTTGTTTGAGATAATAACAGCGATATGAGCAGCTGTTATTAATTTCTTTAATGACGTCAATTGATAATAGAACCGCATAATGATCGCATTTTACTTATATTTATATAATAATATGTTGTATTCATGTAATGAAATAAGTCCTTTATCTGATAATAATAAGTACAGATAAAAAAATCTGTTTGACGTCTCAAGGTTTAAAAAATATAAATATAGATGGAATGATATGCATTACATACGAACATAAAAACAGATCGTGTGTGCTGAGCACACGTGTCAGAAGTGAAACTTCTTTGGCATCATTCAAAGATACTAAAATCGTCGTCTTACTCCATGACGTGACGGTATTGCCATGACGCGACCATGAAATTTTACTCTCAACGCGCAAGAAACAGACAAACCATTATCTTGAATAGAGAAACTCTTAATTAAATGATGACCTATTAAATAGATTGAACTGAATAGGTACCTACAATCAATCTTAATACAAGTATTGCGAAAGTAAAACGTCAGAGAGAATGAGATCAAAATAGTTCAGGGTTACATTCGCTGCGTAATATAAATCTTGTTGGGTTTCTGTGCCATATATAGGTCGTACATTTGCTAATATAGGTACTAGATAGGTGTATACTATAGGTACAGTTATTAGCTGTGCCGCGCGGATTCAACTTTCACGCGGGGTTTCACCCTTTGGTGTCTCGCGGTTGAACCCGCAGGAAAAAGCCGGTATTTCTATAGCTTATGTGTTATTCTGGTATATAAGCTACATCACTGCCGAGTATTATCAAATGGTGGTTTTCCTGTGAAAGAAGAACAACACACATAATTACATCTAATGATCTATCAATCCTCACAAACTTTTATGATTATAATAATTACTAGCTGTTCCCTGCGGTTTCACCCGCATTGCTCCGCTCCTGTTCGTCTTAGCGTGATGATATATAGCCTATAGCCTTCTTCGATAAATGGGCTATCTAACACCGAAAGAATTTTGCAAATCGGACCAGTAGTTCCCGAGATTAGCGCGTTCAAACAAACAAACAAACAACCTCTTCAGCTTTATAATATTAAGTATAGATGAGGAGTTAATGTAGTAAGCTGCCCAAAGATTACTTCGTGTGCTTTCAAAAGGAAATTTTTTGCAACATTATTCATTGATTCACTACTGTTTGTTATAACTTATAGTGTTATGTTATGTACCTACTAGCATATAGAGGGTGTAATCGTTAAGTGTGCACAGGCGATTATTCCGAAACTATTGCAGATATCAAAAAACATTAAACTGATATTGAAAGCCCTTTACCTAATTAGTAAAATGACAATGGGAGTGTTTAATGTAACTTTTTTGGACATTTCCCGTTTTATTTTTATAAAGTTATTATTGTCATTTTACTCATTAGGTAATGTACTTTCGATATCAGTTTAAAGTTTTTTGATACCTGCAATAGTTACGAAATAATCGCCTGTGCAGTGTGCACACTTAACGATTACACCCGGAAGGAGACCGGGTTTGGTTGTCTCACGGGTTGGTTGTCACAGCGGACTTAACACAAAACTGAACTATCAAATAAGTCTGTTGAACAGCGTGGCAAGAGCGATACAGTGACAACGCTGTCCCAACTTCGCGTCAGACCGCTCCGATCTGCCGTGAGGGCCTCACACGTGTTTATTGTTTTCGCACAGCAAAAGTAAATTTTTGTGCTGCTGCGAACCTCGTAATTATACGTTCTTGTTTTACAGTAATAATCTTTCAGTTCAATTGATGATGATGAAATGTGTTTTATAATATCGTAGTATAGTTTTTTAGATATTCATTGATCGGAATTTATTATCAATTTTATTTTTCTAAAACGTGTTATGGGGCTCGTTGTCACAAATTTTCGGGGGCTGGTTGTCACATATCAACCAGCCCCCTGTATGCGAGATGACTTTATTTGCGTTTTGAGGTTGTTTGTTTCAGCCGTAAATTTTCAATCAACACCGGAAAATCACCCTAACAAACCTGCTGGAAGTCCATCTATCCTTGATGACTCTATATTGACTCACGATTATTATTATTTGCTAAAATTGTGATTCTTAATATTCAGACTGAAATAAAGACCGTAGACACGGTTTCATTTGGTTAAGAGTTCTTAATTAAAAACTATTCCGTAAAATTATAAGACCAAAAAGTGACTTTCTATTTATAAATTGCCTGTTATTTAGTATGTGACTACCTACCCTAGGCATTGTGACAACCATCCCTGACCCGGGGTTATAAGTCACATTTTTCTTTAGAATGAAAATACAAAATATTTCTACAACTGATAATATTACACAAAAATACGTTTATTTCTTTTGTAACAGAATAATTACACTATCTTTTGGTATACAAATATCATTCCTAAACAACGTATTTTGGAAGTTACATAAAAAAAGTTAAAAATGTGACTTTCATCCCCGCTCTCCCCAATAACCTTGATCGATAAAAAGTCTATCGAAAATAAGCAGAATTTTTCAATTCGAACCAGTAGTTCCTGAGATAAGCAGTTACGATGACATAGCGGATTTAAGAAAAAACAATAATATGAGTAAGCAAAGTAGTATAGTGATTCAATGTTGACATCTTTCACAAGTCACATGGTAACGACAATACCAAACATAATCCATACTAATTATATTATTATAGAGCTGAAGAGTTTGTTGTTTTGTTTGTCTGTTTGAACGCGCTAATCTCAGGAACTACTGGTCCGATTTGAAAAATTCATTCAGTGTTAGATAGCCCATTCATCGAGGAAGGCTATAGGCTATATATCATCACGCTAAGACAAACAGAAGCTGAGGCACGCGGGTGAAACCGCAGTACCGAGCGCAGCTAGTATTACCTATAAACACGGCAATACAGTAAAAATACCTACAATCTACCTGATATTATATTGGATCTACAAATGTGCAAAAAAAAATCACATAGAAAGTCTTTCCTATTTTTTCCATATGCATAAGTATGTGAATATTAAACACTGAACGGTGAAAGATTTCTTTAAATCTGTCTGATGGTTCCTGCGATTAGCGTGTTTAAACAAACAAACTCTACAGCCACATACAGCTGTATGTTATTAGTATATACTCATGATATAGTAATCTACGATAGTCCTATCCTATCCTATTCCTATTTCCTTTTCCTACTATATTATAAATGCGAAAGTTTGTGAGGATGGATGTATGTGTACCTATGTGTATGTATGTATGTATGTTTGTTACTCTTTCACGCAAATGCTACTGAACCGATTAGAATTAATTTAGCACACATATAGAGGGTAGCTTGGATTAACACATAGTGTGTGAAGTCCCGTGTCCCCAAGTGGGGTAAGGGGCAGATGCATTATTCATATAGTAAGTACATCAGTTTCACTGATCGATTTTCTTTAGGGACAAGTAGGTGATCAGCCTTCTGTGTCCTACCAGACCGAGACATTTTTTTTTTCTTCGTCTCCACCGGGAATCGAACCCAGGACCCCTCGGTGCTACGCGCGTCAACCACTGTACCAAGGAGGCGGTCGGCGGATTAACACATAGGATAGGTTTTATCCCGGAAATGCGGTTTTTTCTTTGAAAACGCGGGCGAAGCCGCGGGCGGTTAGCTAGTTTAGTATATTTTTGAAGAGAGAGAATCCATACAATCTATTCTGATGCAATAGTTCGTAATCACTGCACCATTTGGCTAAAGCAAAAGTTCTATAGGTTGATTCAACAATTCGCGATAAAAATATTCAAATTATGAGAAATATTTATTTGACATTACATAGGTGATCTTTATTCGCGATTTCATTCATTATTGACAAACACTGCTACTATAATATATCTATAGTTTATACGTATATATTTTGAATAATAATCGACAATTAACTTAAGGTCAAGGTAATTTTTTTATCAATTGCTTTAAATAAAAGCTTGTTTATTTCGCGGCAAATTTAATTTGAAAACAATTCGAAAGATAACGATCGTTAGACAACATACCTACTGAATTCTATGAAAGATTTATTCTTTTTTCTAAATAAAAGTAAATAGCTCTATAATTCTATATAGGTAACGCTCTACAATGCCAACCGTACTATAGACTGGAGCTCACATAAATCATTTTTATAGGCTGTAAACTTTTACGTATTTAAAAAGATTTTTGAGTACTTATTTTCTTATAGCCTACAACTTATAAGGTAAGAATACTTAAACTTCTTAGCCACATGAGTTTCATTGAAATAAAATCACAAATGTAGACCCCGGTTAAATTTAAAATACTAAATAGGTAAATATAACTCTATGGAACTAATAATTTAACAAAATTATATTCTAATCTTAGACGTTATTATTATAAAGATTTAATTATATTATTTAGGTAAATAATATTTAATTTGCGTAGGACTGTCCGTCAAATAAACAGAGTTACAAAACCTTTTTAATCCTTTTTGTTCTTTATATTATTATTCAGCAAATGTTGAAATAATCCTGAAAATATATTAATAATTAAACGTTCCATAATTAAACTCAAATTGTTTCTTTTGTAAAATATATTAATGAAATGAATAATAATATACTTACTTAGGTACATAAAATCTATATTCGGATAGGACTATCAGATGTGTATTGTGTAGGAGTAATGTTTTACTCATTATAAAATCATAATTTTATTGTCACGAGGACACAATTCATACGGTCATTTAAGTAGTACTATAGATTTTGGTCAATTTATCTTACATCGGCTGTTTATTCTAATTACATTAGACGCAAATTTTCATGGACATTTTGTCACAGAAAATTTTGTTTCAGCGTCCTTTAAAAATAAAAAGAATTTAGGTATAAATCATACTTAATAACGTCTTCTTTTTAACAAGACTTTCTAACTAAATTATTATCTTTTCACAGGAAACAATTGAAGGCCAACAACGATCAAGATGGTGTACTTCATTACAAGGATATCGAAAAAGTACGTAAAAAGTGTTAAGTACCATTTTTAAAATAACGGACAATAATTTATGCTAGAGCTCTACCATAATAACGATAAAATACATAGGTAGTTATTTTTATGCCACAGTTTGATCATATTTTCTGAGATTGAAATATTTTCTTCGAAAACCAGCCCAGTAGGTACTTCTCATAAACATAATTTTTGAAAGTCTTATTTACAAAACCAAACCTATCAATAACATTATACTTAGGTATTTAGAAAACAATGGAAACATACATAAAGTCAACGTACACAAAACGTGCAACGTATTATTGTAAACATAATTATTATATTTATAACGTATGGGTTGAAAGGTCGAGATAGCGCGGAGGCACGGCCGCGAGCCCCTATTGCATCATTGAGTTATCAGCTGATACTAGTATATAAATATAAAATATTTTATAATAATATTTGTATACCTAAAATGAATGGATTTTATTGGGTAATGTTTACCAAAGACATAGAATATAATATAGACTAACGCGCCACAGATAATACAAAACTAGGCAAAAGCTTTCCTAAGCTTTGAGGTTATGTTTAAAACCGTAATTCTTACGTAAATTCTAAAACATATTCCTATTTATAGTTAGCTATACAAGTACTTACCAACATAATATACCTACCTAATGTGTGTACAGCTTTGAATAAAATAACGCTAGTTTTATTTTAATCAAAGGTGTACAGTATTAAAAAGAAGCATTCGTGTTTAAATAATAATAGGTAGGTAGGTACTTATAGATTACATATATTTTTGACAAGCTGGAAGACTGCAAAAATATTTTGCTTTTAATTAAATTTGCTCGATATCTATTTGTTTAAAAATGATTAAGTATTTGTTTATGTAACCGATAGAAGTAATTTTATTGCCATCAGACCAAAAACACGACCCAAGTTATCAAATATAAACTTACTCCAATTGCTAAATATTGTTTTAAATTTGGTAGATATGAATTTTACTGCTTACTAATTTGGTAATAATCCTTGCACCAATCAAATGCTTACAATTTTTTGTAAATGCTGTTATTGATATTTCTGCATATTATGTAGATATACCAATTGATTTATTCATTGATTAACGTGCTAATTAAACGCAATAAACGGAAAGTATAACCTAGTTACTTTACTATATCATTTTCTGATTTTCATATTATTAGGCCTAAGTGTTTGATATTTTTAGTAGGATATTTTTCGTTGCTACGTAATTTAATTTAAATAACAATTTTATCAGAATACTGTATCACACCTACCTACTTATTTTTTTGTGTACTTAACTAGTTACCTATCCTTTATTTTCTTGCGAATTTTCTTCACATTCCTAATAGGAAAGATATATAGCTATAACTTTAATGCTATGTTATAATAGACAAGCAAAAACTCATAACACATAATTTGTTTTACTATAGATATCTGAAATATTAATTCGTTATCACGGATCTTTGACCCCTGTGTCTGGGCATACCCTCTGGTTATTTTCCTCCATCTTTCTCGGTATTGTTAATTTATTAACATTTGGATAAACTTTACTCGATATTCTAACAACAGTAACAAAGCATTTTATCTAAGTATTTCTATCTTATATTTTGTACACTATTCTCAAAACTAGGTTATGTTATGTACAAGTAATCGAAAAACGATACATTTTTAAATGACGAAACAGGAAAAGAATATACATTTGTATGTTTATCTTAAGCGTTTGTTATTTTATTACAATACAATCTAAGTTTTTCTCCGAATATTCATTTTGCAAAATCATTCAACAATTAGAGATAAAGACAATTATTTCTCAGAGCCTTTCAAACCTGTATCTTTGAGATCTATGATTATTTTGCTTTTCACAATCTTATTGCACGTAATTGTAAATTATATATTGGTAATTATATTGTAAATTATTATACTTACGTGTTGTATAGGTAGGTAGGCTTAGTAGGTAGGTATTATTTTAATAATAATTATATCTATTAATTTAGCATGTTAAAGAATATTTATCTCAATTTTTTTCTTCATCTTGTTTTCCGAACCTAAATCTAATCTAATATATATATTATTACTACTATTTTCAACATATTGTATCTATTTATATAAGTTTGTAGTTTGTACGTAACTACTTATATTGTATACAAATATGAACATGTACTTTTATGAGCATTACTACTAGACAAATCATGCTTTAAAAATGCACAAAGCAACAAAGCTTCCAATACCTAGACTTCTATACAAAATAGGTGAACGTAATAATGTGGTCCAAGCCTTCCTGCTCCAGACCAGTTACCCGACCTTCGACAGCAGGTGTCAACACAAAGAAATAGTCATACTAACATAGCATTTACGTTAACAAGCTGAAATCTAGAATTATTGATCTGATTAAACATCGTTTTTATTAGCTTCACCCTAAGGCTGCACCTGTATGTTTGAATGTAACCGATTGCTTTTGACTCGATTTTGACCATTTTTAAACGGACAGATATAATTCAAACTTTATACACTTGTCAAGGATCGAGGGGTTTATTTATAAAGCGTGTTTTTTTAGTTTTTAAAGTATATTTATTTTATATTAGAGCGGGCAACCGAGCTGGTGGTTCGCCTGATGGTTTTAGGGACCACCATGCGTTACCCGCTTAAGGGATATGGGATAAAAAGATAGACATAGAAGGATAGAAGAAGAAAGGTGGTAGATTCAGGAAAGCGGGCTCCGGTTTGCTTTGATCTCTAATCTTTTTATTGTCAGTAGTAAAATACGTTGAAGAAAAAGGTACCAAATCAATATCTATACCATTAACCGTACCCAATAGACTCAAATAGAGGTATCTATTACCTATGCTTTTAACACAAAAACAGAGAAATAATAAGGCCAATAGAACTACCTTTCATAATAATCCTCAAACATAATTAAATTAGCAAACGCACTTTAAAAAACTTCTGAGATATTCTTTATTTACAAGAACCCTGTTCCATTGTTTTAACTCATCCAATATTGTTGGCCTCATGTTGGCCTAATGTATTTTTGTTATCTAGATTGCCATAATTTAAGGAATATTGGAGAAAAGACATATCCTTGAAAAGGAAGGAAATTTTGTACGAAAATTTATATAGAATCAGTTATTATGTTATTTTAGCATTAGAAAATTACAATCTCTACCGAGTAACATAGTCTTTGTTTTTATCATAGGCTAGTGGTTTTAACCTATAAGCCAAGGCTTCCATTACTATTTTCTATTGAAACAGAGTGTTATAAATAATACCAAAATAAACAAAATATAATGAAGCGACATCCGCATCGAAAACTGGTATGTAAATAAGACCTTTATTTTACGATTTATTTATTATTACATTATCGGTTTGTAATAACTTGTTTTATAAAAATATTTTGCTGCCCCGCCCCAACCGGTTATTTTAAAAATAGTTGATTACTGGAAGGTATCAAGTCTCAAGTCTTCAATCTTAATTCATTCTAAGGCCATTCTCCCATTGCGATACGCACAGGCGATGCAAGTCTCGGAGACTAGTCGCCGCGGAATATCTCACATACATTGTACCGGTAGCGTAGTGTGCGAGCCTACATACAAAATATGTATGTGAGATACTCCGCGGCGACTAGTCTCCGAGACTTGCAGGATACTTGAATCTCCTGTGCGTATCGTAATGGGAGAATGGCCTAATGGTGTCGTGAAAAAGTATCTGAGATACTTACGTAGAGCAATTTATAGAGTCAATGTTAAAGTCAATCACAACAGTATTATGAAGTAATTAGCAGTATTTTAATATAATAGCAGATATTAAACATTAAAAAATAAATAAACTATTGTACTAATTATAAATATTGTACTAAATACTAATAAGAATCGATCACAACATTGTAGAGAGTAGAGCCAATGATAAAAACAAATGAATTTGCGTCAATAGTTATCACTTTTGATCTCCCTGGCTTTTCTAATTATATTAATGTAACACTAGCTGATCCACCAAACTGCGTCTGCTTTTAAAGAGTTTTTATCCGAATTTTGAAACAGTTTTACTCAGATTTTACTTTTAGCCATAACCATATATTATTAGGTACCTACTTAAGTGTTCTGTGGTTTTGTGATGATATAACAATTTATGCCAGTATTCTCTACCTATATAATATAGAGTCTAAAGTCTTGTTCTATAAATGGATCAACCAACACCACATTACTTACTTACCTACTATTTGAATTCGCACCACTTTTTCCTAAGTTAAAATATTGGCACGTTTACTGATATTGAACAAAACCACTATTCTTTTGAAATATGCGATCTTAAATCGCTTAAAAGATTATATATAGGAAAAGGAATGTTTAGTATCTCAATAAATCGGGTTTACTTCACACACAATATAGAAAGTTCCACCTACGTCCATCATAAGCTCTCTGTTGTTTTGAGTTTAGGGGTTAGAAAAGAAAATTTTCCGTACATCTTAATATTGATTCGAATACATGGGCCGTCGTTAATTACTAATACATATATTGTAAAACGATAACACTGATAATTATTAAACTTATTAATTTAAATATGATGATACCTGTGGATGGCAATTGTAAGTAAATCGTAGTACTTAATATGTTGTCTGCTGAAGTCTGTACGTAATGAAAATGTCTGCCGTGACGAAAATAAGTTTTTAAGACCCTAATAAATAAAATATATGAATGGCAGATCTGGTCAATTACTTTCAAAATTTTATTTTTTTCAGCACTTTCTTAAGTGTCTGCCAGAATGTTACCTGCGTGATAATGGTCTGCCATTGTTATTTTCCGATAATAATAATAATCTATTTTCAAATTTCAAAATGGCAGACGTGGTCAAATGGATTTAAAGTTCGCCAAAAATTTCCACCTGTCTTACCTGAGCGCCCGCCCCGTCCACCACTGGGCTTAGTGACTCCCCATCTCATGTATAGTAGGTATAGGGGAATCAACACACAAAAATCCAGGTCTGGTCAAATACATACAGGTAGCTTATAATATATAAACTTAGCTTATTAGCTTAGCTTAGCGCTAGCTCTCTAACCATAATATAACGAACGCGTAGTAAATAATCATTCTACTATAAATAGTAAAAAAAAACGGTTTTTACTCAATGACTCTATTATACTAGTAGACGCGGCATACGCCAACATCATTGCACTAAAAAACAGCGTAATTAATACATACCTACTTACTAACGCATTATCACCAATACAGTTGTTCTCTCTTTCACTCTCACGCACGAGACATAATACATGTCTCACTCATGTACTTCGTAATAACAACTGCCGATTAAAATATAAAAAGTAACATTTTTCGGTTAGAATAAATCAATTCACAGTACTTACGTATGAAATGAAACTTTTTTATTTTCCCTAACAGTTACAGTATAATTCCTGCAACGTCTAAAAACACACGAAGGCATTTTGTTGGACACTTTTACTACAATACGCGTTAATTAAAAGAACGTCCAGCCACGACGCTGAATGGTGCGTGACTAAGTGAAACTCGGGCACTTAGCTGAGTTTTTTCTTGCCAAAATAGAGAGCGGGTAACGTATCTAGCTTTTTTACATATCATAGTTTTTACTATATTATCATGTAAATATTTTTACCTATTAAAAATAAAAATCAAGTTTTACCTATTAGAAAATAGAAAATCATCTTCCCAGCTTTATTAAAAATTTTGAATAAAATAATCATTTGTTTACATTTATTTGACGGTTTCACCTTTGGATGCAATAAATACATGACCCTTCGAAGTTTGAACATTCACATTGTATGACGCAATACAGCCTCCAAAGCAAAATGGCTGACGAAATAATCCGCCCTATTTCACTATCACAAGCTTTATCATTATAATGCAGTTCATGACTTATGCTGTAATATTTATTAGATTTTTTCTTATATTGATAGTGAATACAGAAGTCAAAGCAGAAATGACCTCAACATTAGTGCCCCATACCTCATTTTAGTACACGTAATTTGACACGAATATGTACTAGTTAGGTAGTTTAGGTTAGGTACTTATTGGATTTGTTTTAATATTTTTCTTAACACATATTAAATAATTGTAGCCACCGTTATCCGAGTCTGTTTGAATTCCCTTTGATTTCGAGGTTAGGGGCCGTTCAAGTATTACGTGAGCAGATTTCTTACCATTTTTACCCCCCCGCCCCCCTTGTCATCAAAAGTAAGCAAAGCACTTACCCCCTCCCCCTATACTTACGTAAACATTTTTAGTAATAATTTTTTTTTATATTGTTATTTTTAAAATAGGAAAATTCATGAAAATATTAGGTTTAACTGATACACATAGAGTAAATGACAAAAAAATATAATCAGAAATAATGAACATAACTAACATAAAGAATATTTTCGGAACACATTAACAGTCTTCAGTCCATGAAACCTGAATCCATGATTCTAAGTTATCGATGACATTGGATTGCTGCTCAGTGTTGTGAGTCTGCTCACTTTCATCCGATTTTGGAATGTCTACGTCACTCTCATCGAGCCATTCAACATCTCGGTGCTCTAAATTTTGAATAATGCACGTTTGCATGCAATGTTCATTAGCACGGCGAGCAGCGACTCTTACAGGTCTAACTTTTCCCTCTGTGGGCGTGTTTACTTTTTTATGGATCTTCTCGATGTGACGATTTAATGATTTGACGGAAGCATGATAAAGACCACACGTTTTGCATGTTCGGCTTGAGAGCCTCAATTTTACCGTCGGACAAAAATAATCGTAGGGCATTTGCAAAAAATCTTTGAGGGTAGTACTCAAGCGTAGGGTTAAATTGACTGGAAGATCAAGAAATTGTCCTCCTTCATCCAAAACCAAGTCATCAACTGTTTGTTTTACTTTTGCAGGACCACCTGTAGACCACTGTTCGAAAGTTTTAAAAAATCTCATACTGGGACGAAAGTTTTCTTCCACCAGGAAGTTTTTGGTATAACTTGGATTTGTCTATATGATATGACATTCTAATAAGATATTTAAATTTAAATAATTAAAACGTTAAATTTTGGCTAATTGCATCAACATAAACACAAATGATAACTTTCAATGCTTACAATACGTTTAGAATCCAAACAAAACAATACTGATAAATGCGCACTTGCAGCCGGCCGGCACGAGAGTGAATTATTAGACAAGTGACTACCGTGCGCTATGCACGGTAATTTCCCTAATGCGCGGTAATTCCCCTAATCAGTTCTCAAAGCGAGTGCCTACGCATATGTATTATTTGCGGAAATCCCCGAAAAAACTTAAATAACTAACGATGACGTAATCATCATCTAGACCCCCCTACCCCCCATGTCATCCAAAATAAGCAAAACAGAGACCCCCCCACCCCCCCTTGGTGCTTACGTAATACTTGAACGGCCCCTTATCTGTTTTCTTCGACCACAGATTATTTTACTAGTTTCCACACAAGTTTCCACTAGAACGATTGAAAGTT
>CAJQZM010034696.1:0-15194 GCA_907164665.1 Colias nastes
TGTAAATCTTGTACGAGAAAATATTCATTATTTTATTTTACATTCACTTAAGTTAGAAAAACGAAAAGATCATACCGATTCTCGAAATACAAATGAATTAAACAATCAATTTATTTTATAGCATAAATGAGTAAAAAATACCACTGAATAAAGAAAAATGAAAAAAAAAAACAAATTACAAATCAGTTAAAAAATGCAAGACAGTCCTACGAATCGAAAGCATCACAAAAAAACTGTGCCGCCCCGTCAACTAAAAGAAAATCCTGCAAGGAAACCTGCATTTTCAAGTGTCAATTTTTTTTTCCGAAGAACAACACCGTGAAATACTGAAAGATTACTGGAATTTAGGAAAGATCAAGAAGCTGTCTCGAGACAAGAACCTGTGATTTGTTTTGCTAATATGTTTATTTGATTTATGTATGACCGGGACCCGAAATAAAGATTAGTTTCCTAATATTACTGAAATAAGCAAAATATAAAACAAAGTCGTTTTCCCCGGCCTTGTGAATGTGAATGCTTGCCGTTTTGCAATTTTGATGCAGTTTTTGTTAACAGATAAAGTGATTCAAGAGGAAGGTTTATATGTATAATATTGTATAATAGCATCCATAAATAGGTGAATAAATACTGTTATTTTTGACGTTTCTAATGTGATGTCGTAAATAATTACATTATTTTCCGCCTGCATTGCAAACGCATTCTGAACCCTACGAGATTTATCAAAATAATTTACCTACTAAATATTTAACACATGAAAAAGTCTTCAGAAAAATCGATGGTATCAGGATCGCAACCGTGCGAATTCGGGGCGGTTCGTAATATTATAATTGCCAACGGTTGTGAGTAAAAGTAAAACAAAAATATTAATGTCTGGTTATAATTGTATATTTTTTTTAAATATGTATATTACTTGTATTTCAGAGAAAGTTACACAATAATTTCGCAAAAATATCTTTCATTTTGTAAAACATAATACAAAAATAAAAAGATTTCTACTACAGTAACACGTTTTAATTAAAATTTCCAATACATTTAGATTACTGATTATCAATAAAACGTAACAATACGACATAACTTGTAAAGTTTTAGATTTTTATTCAATTTTTTTTTCAAGAAAAATGGTACATATCTGTTTGTAATGCAATACTGCACACTTTTTACAAGAAAAACGCAACAAGAAGGGCCCTTTCTGAAATAAATAATCATAATAAATTTAATAACCGACTTATTGTTCTGAATACAATTTGATTCAAAAAAACGAGAACGTTTTAATATGTTGTATTGAGCTGAATAGTCTAAGCATAATAATTAAAAAGTTACAGGAATTTTAAACTTTCAAATGCGTTTTCCCAACAATTGAGATTTTGACTTTGTCACGTTATAGAAGCAAATGAGCGAAATGTTGTGTGGTTTTATGAAACCACGGTAAAAGTGAAACTTAGGCACAAAATTATCGTATTTGTACGATAATTATCGTACGGTTCGACCGTCACGCGACATGCGCTACACAGACCAAAAAGTTTGAGACGATGTAATAAAAGTTTTTAAAAAATAAGAAGAAATTCTCTGATTTTTTAAACGTTTTTGCTAAGAGACATATATGGAACATCATGATTCATAGAAATGAGTATATAGCCATTTAGGTTCAGTTATATATTTGTTCAGAAGTTGGCACATATTCCGAGCAATGCGGTAGCAAATATTAAAAGTGGTAGCGATGCCAATTTTTGGTATACTTAGTGTTTATTTTCTATACATACTTATTAGTTCAATTACCTACCAACAGATATCGTTTTATCAATGAATGAGTACTGAAACATAATTACTATTTTAATAATAACTTTATCGCCACTTTCTTCGACCGTTTGTAGGTAATTTTATAAGACAGATAATCCGACAGTCCTTGATACTCGATTGATTTTTTAAGATTACATGCGTATTACTATTTACTATGTAATAGGAATTAAGCTTTAAGTGTATTAAATATTACAGTATAAATTGTTTTCGTATCCGCGTACCATAGAGGGCCGGCCCTCAAGGGCGCCGTAGATCCGTGACTGTCGATTTGCGACAACCTTGCGACTTTAATTATGTCTGAGTACCGACTATTATTACATAGATAAAGCCGGGTACAAACATTTACATATCTTTCTATACCGTTAGATTGAGGTCATGAGCCTATTGTCCTAATGTTTCGAAAAGAAACAAAAGCTGTATTGAGAGAACATATTGAGCGAATTCCATTTTTTTAATTTAAGAGAGTAGTTTTTTTTTTAATTCAGCCTCGTCCAGTAATCGTCCAGTATCGTCAAATGTGTCGATTAAAAATATAGGTGAGGGCATGGGTGAGGGCTTACAAGCCAACATGTCAACCTTATTGGATTATGACTTTTAATAATATGTAATTTAGTATTTAAATTATATATTAATTTTATGCCACACTCGCAATTAATTGTAATAATATAATACTATAAATAGAAACGAAAGTATGAAAGTACAAATGAACATTCTGTTCCGTGTAATAATGTCGTATAAAATAAATAATTATTTTCTAATCAATGAGTCTTTGAACGATTTCTTAAGTAATATGTATAGTAACTGCGTGATTCAAGTTGAACTGAGACGGGTGAAGGTTGTTGATTGTTTTGAAGGGAAAATAATTAAACCCTTTAATAATTCAGCCTTACAAATAAATAGATTTAAGGCGTAGGAAAATAACTACGAAACAAAACAATATTCAATAGAGAAGGAGAGAAAGGATAAACAACTTCGGCGCAGTAAATCTATACTAATATTATAAAGCTGAAGAGTTTGTTTGTTTGTTTTTTTGCTTGAACGCGCTAATCTCGGGGACTACTGGTCCGATTCGAAAAATTATTTCGGTGTTAGATAGCCCATTTATCGAGGAAGGTTATATATAGGCTATATATCATCACGCTACGACCAACAGGAGTGGAGCCACGGGGGTGAAACCTCGCGGAGCAGCTAGTATTAAATACACAGCAATATCTACCTAAATATATTATTTGGCGAGATTATTTTTAAATATTCTCAGACCCCATTATGAAAAATAATTTTATAAACATACGAAAAATATTTTACACGTTTTGTCATCTTGGAACAAGAAAAATCTCGATGCCAAAATATAATATAGTTGTACTATAGGTAAACCAGAATCTGATGGCAATTAGGGAAATCAAAATTTTGAGTGTGCAACCCTAGGGAAAATGGATTGAACGATCTTGATACTGCTTATTTTTTATTTTGTCCTCAATATCATTTAGTATCATTCAGTCACATTACATAAGTGGACAATAGTGTACTTATTAATGAGATATCCACTTAATATTATAATGTAGGTACGTACTTACATGTATAATATACATATTACTTTTATATAGGTAGTACATATTATTATTTACACATACCTATATCTGTATATTAATTATAATTATGCCATTTGAAAATATGTATGTATTAATGATAATGCAGATCAAGGCCCTGCGCAGACGGCACACTTTTTGTGCGATCGAGTCTGCGGCGCACAAAAAGTCTGCATGGCGCGCAAAAAGTCGGTCGCGGATTTTTCACAGACTCAACGCACACGACGCACATCTTCGATCATTTTGTCGGCAGAGCTGTAGGGACGTAGACGCTATGGAAATCGTGCAGAGATCGCGAAGTATTATTTTGTACATGAAGTACAGAAAAAGAAGAAGAATTAAAGAACTATGGCGCTATGACAATAGATCGCGTGCGTTACGTCCACCCCTAGCAAATGCAGATTGCCGACTAAAGTGTGCGCCGTCTGCGTTAGCGCGCGTTGAAGCAAACGTTCAATTTTTTTCACACACTTTATGTGCGGAGCGGCGCGCCGCGGCGCGGTGCGGTCTGCCCGAATTACACGGATTTTTTGTGCGACGGACTTTTTGCGCGTCGTGTGCGTTACTGCATATAATTGCATAGGTTCTATTTTCACAGACTAAAAAGTGCGTCACGGATAGTCTGTCGTCTGCGCAGGGCCCAAAACTAGATAGATTGCTTATAATTTTTCATAAAATAAAATTAAAATAAAATAAAACTTTGTTTCTTTTCGTAAGTATTAACAGATACACACATTATAAAATTGACTTGGACAGCTTGGACTTGACGAATAGCCGTATTGGAAACTCTTGATTACAAGAGTTTCCAAACTTATTAAAGTTTTCATAAAATTATATTGTAATCAACAAACAATATTATAGTTACCTACTTATAATATTTTTAATTTAAAGTATCAAAACGGGTAAGTCCAATTTACCAATAAAATCTTCAAAATTGAAAATTGTAATGTGTTTGACCCTTCTTCATCGAATATTTTTTTAAACACATTATAAACAACGTCTTGCTTGTGATCGTAGTGGCTTTTTCGACATTTTCGAAGATTTTTTAGACAGAATCAGAAAATTATTCATCAAAGTGCGAAGAAGACAAATAATTTGACAACCAATTTGATAGTTGTCAAATAAAGTTGCCACATGAAAATCTTTTATTTCTTAAATATAAATATGCCATCAGATTCTGGTAGACCTATACCATCAAGTTCGAGTGCATTGATTGCCAGGGTCATTACCCATCCCTCACTATAAAAACGCATATTTTGTTTATAGCAACACCGAAGGCTCGTCGCTTCATCAAGCGTTAATAGCTGTCACCTTGACAGCGCCCCACTTTTTTATGCACAATAACTTTCGTTTACATTGCTTTGTACCAAGGCCTATCTGTTTTCCTCTGTTCAATGTTTATTAGCCTTTTTTGCCCTTTACCGCTTTTTAAACCCATACTAGTGGTTGAACTTGATTTTGTTGCGTTTATTTATCACTACATAGTATAAAATATAAGTCGCTGTCACTGTCTGTCCCGCCCTATTTATGCTTAAATCCTTAAAACTTTACGCAACGATTTAGAAGCGGTTTTTTTTTATATTATGTAGAGTTGTTAAGGTTGTAACTACGTAGCACGCGGGCAAGCCGCGAGCGTATAGTTTAGTAAAATAAAAACATGTTACTTTAAAAGAATCGTTTATTGAGTAACTTTAATCAAGAAGGTATTGTAAGGAATAACGCACATTTTATGTACATATCCAATCCATTGCATTGTTATTCGTACAATTGATGTATTATTTACAAAACAATTGATTCTACAATACATCTTCAGCAAAAAAATGTTACTATTTCTTACTATTCTTACTTATTCTTACTATTTAGTGCTTATATAGTGGTTATAATATTATTGTTAAAGTATTGTCCTTCGGTAAAATATTAGTGTAAACATAATAAAAATATTAAGTTCGTGTTTAAAGATATAATGGCATTGAACTGTGAATAAATTTTTATGAACCTTACATAACTTAATAATTAAATTTCTTAATTTATTACGTCCCATTAAAAATTATGTTATGTTTATTAAATTTATTTCTACCTATATTAGTTAAAAGATAAGTGGAAACTAGCCTACAGTTCTATCTCTATAAGATTATAAAATTTTATGAATGCTATTAAATAAACAAATTTAAAGTAAACATAATTGATAAAAATTAATGGTGAAAAAAGCAGTGTTGCCATTACCAGCACGTTTCGGTAAATAAATGTTTAAAATAATTGCCATATGCCAACAAGTAGGAATATGGTGTAAACATGTTATCTTGCGAGATGATTGATGCGAGCAATTTGACGCGACAGCTATAAACGCTGGCAACATTTACGCGTTACAGATTTACATAAATGGTAATGTCACAAATAATTATTAAAATGTTTTCAAAATGTTGTTTTTTTGCTGAAGATTGTTTTAGGGAACGTTTATATAAATTTTTTAGTGTATATTTAAATAAAACAATTTTTATAGTACCGATTTAGATAGGCGATTTCAAAATTTGTTTTCCTTTGAAATCATTTTCATGGTTTAAAATTATTTTCGCATGTCGCAATCTTTATAATACCTATGTTTTTTATATACCTTTGTGCAATGTTGTTACCGCTTTTTTCATGCAATTTTTTTTCAAAATGTAATGAGTAATATCTACGTCAGAATAACAATATTATCGCAATTCATTTACACTAAGGAAAAATAAATTTACGGTTGAGTCATACAAATTTTAATAAAAACAAAAAATCTCAAATTAAAATAAAGAAATAATTCTTTTTGTCAAGTTTTAATAATTATCGGGACTAACATTATAGTTCTTTATGAACGAAATTAAAGAATGAAAATACGTGCATTTTCAGTAGGTATTTGGTAGTGAATGTCATATGAATATATTAATAATAACCTACTCTCGTTTGCTTAAAGTGGGACATAGACTCTACATAGAACGTAATATGCACTACGATAAACAGAAAAATCTGTTATTCTGATTCTATAAAAATACTATATATTAAAACAGACGATTCCCGGACACAGCGGCTGGAGCAGCTGCTCGGTTTAGGTATCTAGCTAGATACCTAAATGCTAATACATTTTTATTACACTGTAAATCAGCGCTGTATAACAATAATGTAGATCACTTCAACCCAGTATCTAACTGTAAACTACAATCCTGTAACTAATTGTATTTGCCTCTTAATGTTCTATATTTGCAAGGAGTTTGTCTTTGCCAGTCGCTTATCTTCTGCATTATTTATTAATAAATTAATGGCATACCTTATTTTTAAGGGTCATAAAATGTGGATATAAGAAAATAAATATGATGCATTTTTACTATTAGGATATCTTTGAAATAATAGTACTTATCAGGAATAAGTAATCGATGGATATTATTCTATTTAATATCTTACATAAATAGGTATGAACCATTGATGTCACACAAAAACAAACTCACTTTCAAACAAACTCAAACAAACTCAAACATTCATTTATTCAATTAGACTACTATTTAGTAGCACTTTCGAATCGTCATTACATAATTATTTTTAACATTTACCACCGATTCGGAAAGCAGTATCTATGGAGAAGAACCGGCAAGAAACTCCATAGTTGCTCTTTTAAATTAATCATGTCGATATTACATAATATGTAACTTATATCTAAATACATAATATATCATAATATGCCAAAGAACTGTCCTGTGGTTTTTACGCGACAACCCTCCATGGGTTTTTATCGTCCATATATTCCTGAATACTGTAGTACGCTCTCTGAACTAGTACATTTTTTATATAAGTTTTAAATTTAGAACTACTAAACTCTTTAATATTATGAGGAATTCTATTGTAAAAGCGTATACCTTGACCCATAAATGAATTTTTAACTTTAGCTAATCGGAAAAATGGCATTTCAATTCTATTTCTGTTCCTTGTGCCATAACAGTGTCTATCTCCTACTCTTGTGTGTAAGTCGGCGTTTTTGTGTACATGCAAAATATTATTAAATATATACTGTGATGGTACAGTAAGTATACCAGTATTCTTAAAGAGATCTCTTAGTGAGTCCCGAGCACGTAAATTATATATAGAGCGAATGGCTCTTTTCTGTAAGATAAATATAGTTTCTATATCTGCAGCCCTGCCCCACAGTAGAATTCCATAGGACATAATGCTATGAAAGTAGCTGAAATAGACCAATCTAGCCGTATCTTCATCGGTGAGATGCCTTATTTTTCGGACTGCATATGCAGCTGAACTGAGCTTACCTGCAGCGGTGTTGACATGGGCTCCCCACTGTAGTTTCTCGTCCAATGTTAACCCTAGAAATACAGTAGACTCTGTAGGATGCAATACCTCCCCATTCAAGGTAATATCTCTGTTCAACTTTTTTATGTTAGGAAGTAAAAATTCAACACAAGTGGTTTTTTTGGCATTTAATAATAAATTATTGGCAGTAAACCATTCAGATATGTGTAAAAGAGCACTGTTCACTTCGTCAACATTTGGGTCATGCCTATCCACATTAAAAATTAATGAGGTATCATCTGCAAACAGAACTATTTCACACCTATCCTGCAAATAATAGGGAAGATCATTGATATATACCAAGAACAAGAAGGGACCTAAAATTGATCCCTGTGGAACACCAATGTTAATTGAAGCACCGCTAGAACGTTCTCCATCAACAACTACAGTCTGTATCCTATCATGCAGGTATGACGCTATGAGGTTCTGGGCTTTTCCTTTAATTCCATAGTGATTAAGTTTACGCAATAAAGTACAATGTTCAACGCAGTCAAATGCCTTGGAGAGGTCACAAAATATCCCCAGAGCATTTTTTGAGTTTTCCCATGCTTTATATATATGTGTTAGAAGTGCAACTCCAGCATCTGTGGTTGAGCGCCCCTTTGTGAAACCAAACTGTTTGGTGTGAAGTAAATCATTAGATGCAAAATGACTAGTCAATTGGTTTAATATTAACTTCTCGAATACCTTACTTACTTTCGACCCGAACTGCAAAACAACGACATGTTTGTACATATAATCTTACAGTTTTTTGCTTGTTTACAGTAACTAGTTCTAATTTTGTGTCTGATATTACTTGCTTTTAAATTTTTGCGTACAATTTAATATAGAGATACTTAAACTCTTTAAATGGAATCCGTATAAAAGAAGTACCTAGTCAAATAAACATAAGTACGAAGTTGATAAAAAAATAAACACTACTTATAACCAAAATATCTCGAAATGATAATTTGGCTGAAAAAAGTGAAATAAATAATCCCATAAATCGCTTATTATTAAATTTACTTCAAAATTGAATATTGAATGTTAACGATAGTGACATTTACAAATTACTGTACCTACTTCAATTTTATTTACTAAGTGGTCGGTTAATGTGGATCCATGCCTTAAAATTCCTCAAAGGATAATAAAATATGTATAATCGTACATATTATCTTGACTTGATGGTTGATATACGTTGGGCTTGGATAACTTGTATATAAATAATTAAAAAGATAAAAAATAATACAATCAACAGTAAATGCAACATTTACAACAGGGCGAATATAATATGCATTTCGCAAAAAAAATACACAATTTACAAGACTGTTTGTATAAAAGTCTTAATGTTCTTAATCTCACTTATGTTTTATTGCAATTACGCAGTTAAATTCGTAACTTGCCACTTCAACTGGCAATCAATTATTGAAAATAATTGAAATCGCTGTTAAACCGCTTACGTAGAATATCCCGTTGCGTAGCGACTGTGACGTCACCGCTACAACCGTAGCGTCCTACGTCACACGCTACGGCAGGCTGTAGCGAAATAGTACAGGAGATGCATAATTTAAAGCCCTCAATTTTTAAAATTATTCAAATTTATAATTGATATTGAATTACTGTGTGAAACCATAATGCGTACTCCAATAAGTGAATACGTAAAATCAAATTAAACAAAACAAGCGAGATGAAACTACACACGGCGCAGTGAATGTGAAAGAGAGGGAAGGTGTAGCAACAAGTTGAGCGTTATCGTGGCCGTGACGTCGCGACCCTTTCACTCGAGTCGCGAAGCCGGCACTCCGCGTTCAGTCCCACAGTCCGCGCGGCTCGGTCACTGCGTGAGTACGTCTCGCGCACCGTGTCCCAAACAACCACGCGTTACTCGCTTACAGATAACTAACTGGCTAGCTAACTTTCGGGACGTTACACGTAAACGGTCATCCGTGTTGAACTCCCGTATTGTGCTACCACGATGGGCGTAATCAAAGTGACTCCGGACACCGCGTCGCTCATCTCGGCGTGCGATATGCTCGACGACATGAAGGTAAGTTCGAATCATGTGATGTCAGGAATGGCATATATCCAAATCGGGCACGATATTAGAGAAAAAGTTCGTATTTAGCGTGCGTGGGCTGAATGACTGGTCACGGGATCGCGAGTAATTTGAAAATGCGCTTTTACGCTGCGAAATACAACTCGAGCGCGACGCAATGCCAAGAAAAGATTCCTATTGGCAAAGTGATATTTTAACTTCTCGGTCACACTTTGATAAACGGATAAAATTCTATTTAAATATTGTAACACATAATCGGATTCATTATGTGTGTCGATATAAAATAAAATTTCTAGTTGAAATAAATATCACTTGCACTGCTATCGCACAGGCATTGCGTTACTTTGTAGACATTAAAAATAATAATTATCAGCTTTGTTTACTCGGCCGCTACATTCGCCACGGTATTTATCAAAGTCGTAAAAATATTTGCCTTTCGACCGTTTCATGATCATTTTATAAATTTGATGTGGCGCACGTAGAACACGTATTATAAACATTTCCTTTTAATTAACAATGCAATATGTTGGCTATTCGACGCAATTTGTCACGCTTCTTGCGTTTTCGTATTAAATGAAAGTTTAACTTCTTTCTGGTTGATTACGACATAGACAAGAATTTTGTGACAAATACGAGTGTACCATTGTAATGAACGTCGCTATTATCGGGACGATTTCACGTCCAAGTAGAAATGAAAAGTGGACGGAAACGGTGTCCTTATCAGCGGTTTGACACGATTGCTGTACACCCGAAGGTGGTACGTGAGAACACGCACAACCTTTGCTGGAATGCAACCTAATTGCTAATCGACCGCGGCAGATAGTGCTTTTCATGGACAGGAAAATGTTCGCCAGCTATTTGTCTACGTTCAACTGTGAACTAGGATTTTACACGTGAATATCAGCTGCTATGATTCGTAAATAAATGCAATATTGGTGTAGGAATTTTAACAGTTTTTCAATATACCTTTTTAATATTCGGTCCTTTGAAGGGGAATTTTTTTCTGTTCTGGAGTATATATCAGTACATCCATTCATGAGGCTTAGTGCTTTGAGTGACATATCTCTAAATTATTACGTGTTATCTTTACTTTTCTCTGGATATCTCGTGTGTCCACTGATAAGAGGCAAATTTGAATTATCAATGGTGATTGATGTTTTATACGCGATTATTTTAATTATAACAAAGCATAATTCTAGAAAAATCTAGAATATCACGATGCGTTTGCGATATGACTAATAAATGTGACGTAAATTAATGTAATGTTTTCATAGGAAGTGATTTACCGCAAATAGACTTAAAAAAATAATATGACGTTAATAGTGCTAAGATCGTAAAAATCCATTTATAATAAAGAAAAGGTCAATTCCTGCTGTGTGTATTTAAAATAAAACAAAATAGAATCGTCGTCATGAATCCAATTCAATCTTTTTAAAAAATTTCAAGTCTGACTTAAATGCCGAAAAGTTTGTTCAGTATTGTGAAAGTTCCTTTGCATTTTTTAAGCATTGTAATAAAAATTAATTAGAAAAGTGGCAAATATACTTTACTTTAACACTTTTATTACTTACTTTCTTGTTTGAGTTTAGTGAGTACAATAATTGTGTAGATCTAAATATTCAAATAGATATAAAAATGGAATTTATAAACTGTCACGGATTGTAAACTGTTTAAAACATCTAGTTCCATAATATAATGAATTTTAGCTTTTAAATTCATAGAAGGGAAATACCTAGCTAGGTAATTCTTTTATATCATAGCTTTCACTTTTATATCTTTTTTTTTATATTTGTAATGCCAATTGTAAGGTTAAGGTAGAATATATTCTTAAGAATATATTCTTACGATTATCCTAAATTGAAAATAAAATAATGCACGGTCTATATAGTTGGTCCGCTCTGAATCACCAAATATAATATGAAAAAGTTTTACTATAGTTTGATAAAAACTAACTAAAAGCAACGCTCTCCGCGGTCAACAACTACCTAGTAGGTATATAAAAACTAAAATGTAATAACTTTTGTTTGTCAAATTCGCTCGCGACCTTATCACAACACACACCCGCGATAATAATGTACAAACATCATTTACCTACGTATTTTAAATTAATATTAAAATCACATTTTATAAGTTTCACAATTTCAGTGGCCTTGCTCATTATTTACTATCACAATGGAAATACATTAATTACCACACAACATATTCATGTTTAATTTATTAATATTACTTTATTGGTTATATTGCTCTATGCGTAGCTGGGAAATCGCAAATTAACAATGTAACAGCCCATGTACTTAGTTGTTTACTTCGTTATTACTTTTAATATTCATTTATTCATTAACTTTTAAATGTATGTAAATCCTTCTTTGCTTTGTAAAATTGTAACCGAGTGTTCCGTTCCACTCTCCTTTAATTGAACCTCCCTGGGATGTGTGTACATACCCGTTACAGCTGGTTCCCACTTGTCGGGTGTCGGATCCGTTTATTAATCGGAGGCTGTAGTGGCAGAACATTATATATGAAGCTATTCACACTTATCGGAAACCGATTTTGTGTCGGCTCCGACAAGAAATGTCGGGTGTTTTGCCAGCCCTCTACGCCCGGAAAAAAATCGTGTCGGATCTCGCTCGCATATGATTAAGAATGGCGCTGTTCACATTTGTCGGATGTCGGGGACGATAACCCTCTCCCCGGTTCCCCTCATTCCGTTAGATGGTTGAATGTAGTTATCGACATTCTAAAATAATTGAAAAACTTAATTTCGTCACTCCTCAATTCTGTTATTAAATTCTGAAATGTTCCCAAACTAAATTTTTCTTTCAGGATTGGGTGCACCCAATATTTTCTTTTCTTTGCTGTCTTTTCTCGTTTTCTTCTTAAATAATAATACATCACAACAAGAGCTTCGTCGACTTCCATCGTGCAAATCGCTTCGCGTAGACTGATTAAAATTGGCACTAGCTTTTCGTGTATGTGAACAAAGACGCCGACACCCGATAAATAATCGGATCCGACACCCGACAAGTGGGAACGGGCTCTAACCCGTAAAATATTTTTAAGTACTTTTTGTTCAATAACGTTACCATAGCGCTTAAGAGCTTAATAAAACTCAATTAAATACTTTTATAAAGACTCATAATTCTACAATGGACGTGTTTCGTTTAAATCTATTGATTAGAATTCCGACAAACGTTAAAACCAGCTAAACAAATGTTCGAATATCAACGAAAATTCTGAGCGTGTGTTAACACCTAAATAAAATGCAAATTTGTGTCTAAATTCCAAAGCAACAAATGCCACATCGTCACGCACGCATTGCACACATGCTAACGCACGCACACAGGCGCGCTGTAATTTATTCGCAAATACATTAATAACGTTTTCTATAACGAGATTATAGAATCTATTCATTCATTGCTTAATCAGTGCCGCGATCGGTTTAGAAAGCTGTCTGCGACGCATTGAAGAAGATACAATTATTGTAAATCGTCGCGCGGCATCGACTGGCCGTGACTGTTGAATTATTTTCGTTGGTTTATTTTTAGGGGAAAATTATCGTTTGATTATTATCAATTCATATTTGCATAATGTAAACGAGTACCTTTCATGATTGTTAATTTGTCGTTTGTTTAAATGGTAATAATATTATAATATACCCATGACGCAATGTTATGAATAATATTTTACATATTTTGAATAGAAAAAGACAATTATTCCTAACGAAATCGCAGAGAATGAAATAGAAACAAAGAAGCAATGTTTTATTAGTAACAAAATAATACAGATAGGCAAAACCCCTATGGATCCTGAATTCAAATTGTAATTCTAAAAAAAAGGTTGCATTGAAATACCGAACAAAGGCGAAACCAAAACAATCGTGACCTTTATCAACCGCTAGTCAGCTGTAAGAATTTGAGATTTAGAGATAATCATGCAATCGTGATCGAAGAATCCTTGTTTATTTTCTAATATGCAGGATGTTTCGTATGTAGGTCGGTTTGCTCAATGTCAGTGGAGAATGTATAGTCCAGTCATTATAGTAAGTTCACCTCGGAATTCGAGATACCCAGCTGTAAGTCTGTAAATATTAGTCTGTATATATTGACACCCTAAAAGTTGTCTCAAAACCTACATATGGTAGGGTGTAAGCAACTATTAAATTTCAAGGTCAAAGGTCACAAAAATCGTTTTTTTTTCGCTTTTTTTGGAAATATCTCATTTCCTATGGGTTTTGTTCCTTTTTTTTTATTATCAATATTGTAGAATACAAAATTCTCTACAAATTTTGTATAAAAAAATTTTTTATACGGTGAACCGTTTTCGAGATAGAGGGCGGAGAGCGCGCGGTCACAGCATCACTTCAGGTCAACCGGTGCCTCCGGTCGAAAACGCGCCATATATAGTTGATGAACTATCGATAAATCAATGATTATAAATATTTGTCAATTTTTATTAACTATTATATTATATTCAAATTCAAATTCAAATTCAAATTATATTTATTTGCAAGAATGTAGTTACAAATTTTAGATGTTTTGATTACAATATTATGTGGCTAATACATTCTACCCATTGATTGGGTGTGCAAATATTAAAAAAGAAAGTTGATTAGTTTAATTATTTAAATGTACACACAATTCAATTTTCACAATTGACAACATTTCATTTTTTATAAGGCCATGAAAGAAAAAAAACCGTTTCTTTATTTTGCTCTTGCGATCACAGAAAAAAAATTATTTCATTTTTTAATCTCATATTTTAAGAGATATTAAATAAAAACGATAAATGTGATGATGACGTCATACATACGGAGGAATAAAAATGCGCCTTAGCCTAATTTAAAAAAAGTTAAAAAAAAAACTATCACTGACATTTACAGGACATTTATTTATGGCATGTGTCAAATTTCATCCTAATGTCATTTTTGTGAATTATTCATGTAAACAAACTTTTAAATCGTGTTATTGTCTTTTGGTTTTCTAATTTAATCTCATAAGCGTGATGTTTGTTTGATTGGAGTTGGACCAATTCATTTATATTATACAAATAGTGCCTATAGTGTTCATAATTTTCTTGAAATAAAAGACTGTTAAATTACTAAAAGTTGTATTTATTTAACACTTTCCAACGTTTTTGGGATAGTATATTTGTTTCCCAGAAATTTTCAGCACCCCTTAACAAATCCTGCATAAAGACATCATCATCAGTACTTGTGAATAAGTTTCTTTTGTTTAAAATTTGGATCAGCAAATAACAAATAACAATATTTACAAAGCTTGACGAATCAAAGTGACAAATGTGCCAAAATGTCAACTGTCAAGATTTTTTTTTAATTTAAACTAGGTACATGGCAAAGGAAAAAATGTATTCCTCCGTATGTATGACGTCATTTGGCGCTTACGACATTTTAGAATGAGATGATTTTAAAACTCAAAAAGATGAATGAAAACTTC